>NQII01005466.1:115858-139880 GCA_002778355.1 Clitarchus hookeri | reverse complement strand
GGGGGGGGGGGCAGTCACCGTTACGTCGTCCAGCGGGTAAGGTGATTGACAGCTACATGGACTGGCGTCACCGTCCCCCATCCACCCTTCTGGAGAAGTCGGTGGCGGTTGGCTATTTTCTCAACTTTCTGGTAATCTCCTCCCTCGGCGCAACCCAACATGTGAAGTAGATTCTGGACCAGTACGCCTACCACTATAAATACCACCGTAGCAGAAGAGGGTCGGCAGTTTTTCTTGATAGCCACCTGGCGAGGTTTGACGAGCAGTGAAATAAGAAGAGGATCGGTGGCGAAGGTGAGGGCGATTGCGACGGACGAGTGCGTGTACAGCGATGACAAACGGTATTGCAAAAGTACTGTGGAGGGCGAAGTATCAGGCGAGTAGAGTGTGGCGGTGTACGGGAGCGCTCGGGGGCGCTCCAGAACTTTTCGGACAGTAAAGACTGGCGACATTAGAACTGTAACGAGGTGGGAATGAATGGACGAGTGACACAAACTCGATTGTAAATACTAGAACTATTAATTATATAATATAACGTTTTAATAGTAATTGAGTAGAAAACAGTTTACAGAAACTGGGTTTTAATAATTGGTTATTTTAATTTCTGTGAACTGATGGACGATTATATCTATATTAGCTGTAAATAGCAAGTGATATCCATTTATTCTTAAAATATTAAGCCCAGAGTACTTCTTGGATTGTTAGTAAACTATGGCATTGTTAGTAATTATTTTATTTGAGTCAGACCTCCATTCTTTAAAGAACCTGGCTAAGCCTGCGGACTTTTAAAATTTATAACAGTTTAAATACGATGTGTTGGGGAGGAGGTGGCTGAGGGCATAGGGCTCACCCCCCCCCCCCTTAGATATAACTTTAGGCGCTACTGCTACAGGGGCAAACTTCAGTAACTGCATGAGCATTCGGTAGCTCAGGGAAAGGAAACCACTCCCAATTGACACTTCAGGGATCGAATCTATGGCCTGCAGAGTGCGAGTTGGATCTGGACGTCGACAATATAACCTCACATACATAATTATGAGGCGATTTATTTTTAGTTTCCTTGCGGTGCAATTACACTTTTCTATGCTGGCTCTTCAGCAGCACAACAGAAGCCCTGCTGAGATGACGGAGAAATCTCACCTGGAGCTAATAGTGGNCACTTTTCTATGCTGGCTCTTCAGCAGCACAACAGAAGCCCTGCTGAGATGACGGAGAAATCTCACCTGGAGCTAATGGTGGCAGAAGCCCTGCTGAGATGACGGAGAAATCTCACCTGGAGCTAATGTAACGTTAAGTAACGCGACTGGGATACCAAGAAGCTGTGAACGTGAAAGTGGGAGATGTTCTGCGAAGTCGGTGAACTGATGTAATCATTTCATTGTGAAGTAAGTAGTTGTTACGGACGAGTCGGCTGTAAAGGTCTAATGCCTTGGGTGTGTGTGGACGTACGTGTCTGCAGCTCACTTTGTTTTTTTTTCCCCCATGAAACGGTGACCTTTAGAGTGTACACACTTTGTCCTAATGTGACTAGCGGCTTACGCAAACAGTCTAATATCCTTGTAGGCTTGCCAGTTGTAGCCGCTAACCCATCTTCGGGAATCTCCGGCACTCTCGAGTCAGACCGACTTAGGTGGCCCATCGACCCAAATTGCCCCACTTTAAATACGTTGTCCCAGATTTCTCATATATGTACTACTTTGGAAGCAGTCAGAAAAGCTAAACGTGTCGGTGTACGAAGGTGGCTGCGTAGAGACGGGCACATGAATCAGGTAGCAGCTATTTGGATGGATCGCTATAATCTCAGAGCCTGTGGGCTGTCTGCCAGCAATGGGGTTCAAGGCTGTTCACGGTAAAGTAAGCATTTTTGAAATCAACTTTTTAGAAATGTCACTGCCCCTACCTGTATCTATTTTAACGGGCGCACTGGGTGGAATGCGTCCTCTAAAGTTGGTAACGACGGAGGAGAAGTAGTTCCATGTATTAACGTTGAAATAAAAGTGATATGTAAAATATTAGTGAAAACCGATATGATTTCTCTTGCTTTCTGTTTTTCAAATTCATATAAGTGTAAGAATGTAAAAAAAATTTTAACTGTTCATTTTTCTCATAATTTCACAGTTTCAGTTGACCGACGCAGGAACAAAGTGATCAGTGTTAATGCTGCATTTAGCCGAAGAATAAATATCGTGCATGCAAGCAGATATCAAGCAGATGTCTTTCAAAAGTGCTCAGTTTACCATGAACAGCCTATACCAATATGTATACAAGGAAATAGTGTTGCAACACAGAGAACATTATATTATTAATTTGTTTGCCAAAGAAGGTTCTATGAAACTGTCGACGTTATAACACGCAGTAGACCACAAATTTTCAATTTCTTCTCTTGAGACTTACTGTGAATTACGTCACCAGCGTGTATTTTTCTTGATTTTAATTTTTTAGCATTATTTTTGTTTGCATCGTTACTTCAAAGTTATTTTACAACGTAAACTCATTTCACAGGATCTGAAACACTTAACTTACAAGTAGAGGCGGGCAAATGCGCAATATATATGACGTGCCTGGTTGTTTCCTAAATAGGTAATGTATCACAAGCGTTTTATACTTTTGTTAGTATAAAACTATCTCATTTTTCGGAAAATTTCAATTTTACTTACGTTTTATTTATAAATTAAAATATTTTTTTAATAATTGTTATGAATAAAAACAGAGATAAAATATATATGTTGGTAATGCCTAGTAAGAAATAGTTCTCATGCAAAATATTATTTAACTGAGTGCCACGAATACGGTTCGTTGTCCCTTTGGTGTAATTTTCTAGACTCAGTTAAGCCTTGTTTGCATGAGGCGGAGGAATAGCCTGAAAGTAGATCATTAGCAGGGCTTCANATTTTCTAGACTCAGTTAAGCCTTGTTTGCATGAGGCGGAGGAATAGCCTGAAAGTAGATCATTAGCAGGGCTTCAGAAATTTTGGAAGTAACCGTGAATGGATTATATTAACTGTTCATTGGCAACTTGCTGACACAGTGGGTGGTCGTGATTGGTGCTGCTTTTTGATGTTTGTTTATTATTGGCTCAGTTCTTCCTAGGAGGTGTCTTGTAAGTCACGGGCCAATTGAACAAGTAGCACAAACCTGCAAATATTTGAAGTATAACTTGTTCTCAAATGACTCCTAGAATTTCCCAGGTCTCTACTTGTAAAAAATTTCAAGTGTATATTCATCAATTTGAACACGTGGCGCATTGTAACAGAAAGTCCTTCTGTCACCCTTAGACTTTGAATATATAAACAAAAACGTTTTTCTATAATATATAGAGAGAAATCATTTTAGAGTTGAATGTTGTAAGTACTTTATTTTAATGTGGAAGTTTTTTTTTTTTTTTTTTTTTTTTTAGAAACTCTAAATCGGATCTTCTTCGAGTTGCGGGGTCCTTGAGGGAATCACAAAGCAGAGAGACTTCCATGTATTGCGGCAAAGCTCACTGAGAAAAATATTTTGTAGAGAGGTCACCCTGTCAAATTATTCAGTAGGCACTACAAAATAATTTTGTACTCACCACAAAAGTTTAGTGGTGACAAGTAAATAATTTAGAGGTCACCACAAAAAAAAANTACAAAATAATTTTGTACTCACCACAAAAGTTTAGTGGTGACAAGTAAATAATTTAGAGGTCACCACAAAAAAAAAATTATTTGGTAAGGTGAATACTAACAAAACAATTTGTGGTTGCACATTTTTTTTTAGCGCTCTTATTTTGAGCTACAAATTGCAAACATGCCTCGGTATTATTGCCAACATAAAGGCATGCGTCAATACATCAATACATGAAAAGTTAATAATTCAGGCATTAGCCACCCTGAAAACCGAACGTACACAAAATAANGCGTCAATACATCAATACATGAAAAGTTAATAATTCAGGCATTAGCCACCCTGAAAACCGAACGTACACAAAATAAAACAAGCATTAACGAATCTAGAGAACCCATATTCACCAACGTTAACGTTTTTACGATTAGGCATTGAAGAGTGGCGATGCCTTATTTTCTCGAACTACTTTGTATTAGTCACGCATTTCTCACCAACCAATTTATAAATCGACGATATCGGCAGGCCTGACCATAGACTATAAAGATGAGGTAGACCTATTGTCGTCTTCTGTGCATGTACCCAACATTGATCTACCCCAAACCAGTACAGCTGTCAAAGTCACATGGCCAACAAAGATTAACGTGTTTGTTTGTATCTTAATTCTCGAAAGACAAACACTTTTATTCGTGTTGGCAGAAAAGCAGTTCAATGTTGGGACACGGAGACTGGTTCTGCGCAGCCAGCGAGATCCCTCTACCCCATATTCACTCTANAGCAGTTCAATGTTGGGACACGGAGACTGGTTCTGCGCAGCCAGCGAGATCCCTCTACCCCATATTCACTCTACGGGTATGACACACAGCATCAAGTCGAACAAGGCAGAAACTGCGCGGTGTGCAACGATCGCGCTAAGTCACAAAATGGTTTTTGCATAGTTTGCTACACCGTATATTACAACTGAAATTATTTCGCTAACAACCTGAAATTAGCAAATTAAGCAAAGGTATATAGGTTGTTCCTAAGTTTACAATTTTTAAGCATGAATAAATTTCCATTTTATTCTTGTGACCCGAAAAAATATCGACTCTTATTAAGGTTATTTCTACTACAGGTTTGTAACGAAACGTGATTATTTTAATGAAAGAGTTTGGCATAGGGAAAATTTCTGACGCTAGGTGCTCAGTGGTGCAAAAGGTAACTTTTAATTACTATTTTAAGCTACGTGAATTTTAAAAAAGAGAAAGAGTTTACTTAGTTACGAAGTTATTTTATACCTATGATTATTGTAATCATCCCGTTTTTTTAACGTAGAGAAAACAGAGAACATCTGGCTACCTGCCGACACTAGCACTTCTTCTAACATTGATCTTCCCAACCTGCAGTAGAAGTAACCTTACTCTTACGGAGAGTTCAGTGTGTCAGCGCCTTAGCTGGGACTAAGCACTGCACCAACACGTCGGCTACCGACCTCCCTCCAGCTTGGTAACGCCCTTATTCCACAGCGCTTACGCCATCAAAATCCCCACGTCCTTGGTTGGGCCGCCGCGCCGTAGGTACAGCGCCGCTTCTCATCGCTCTTACCTGGAGCGTGACGTTCGCCTTCTGGGAAAGTCCCCCGAGAGGCGCCACCGACGACGATGGGTTCACGTGCGGTGTTTCACGTATCCATCAAGGCTCGAGTTGTTACGTCAGTATCGCCAACGGTTACCGCTTCATCGCGCTGCCTTACCACGACACAAAACACGCTGCTTTACAAACACTTCAAACTCCGAAGAATGTATTACGTACTGAAAAAACTACCGTAAAAAAACACGGGGNGGGGGGGGGGGGGAATAACATCCAAACAAGAATGTACGCTACACAAATTTCCGTCTTTCAAACACAGCAGTTCATCACTTCCTTTCAAGATATTTCAAGGCTGCTGGGTACATTTGCGTAGTTCCGTTTGTAAACCGTTACTACGGCTGTGAGGCATGTCTAAATTTGACTACGATACATTTTATACTGTAAATGCGGTTGGGTTAAGTAATTTGCAGATATCCATAAGCATTAAAGTAATGTTTAGTCTGTGCATGATCAGAATAAAGGAATTACTTCACTACAGCTCATGCGGACCTATTTTATGTAACTTGAAAGCATTAGAGCGTATTCATTTATGCATGCATATATATATATATATATATATTTTTTTTTCACTTCTCGGGTACGCTGCCACAAATATTTGCCAATTTTTAAAAGTTATTGTTATTAACCTTGAATTTTGGGGTACTTTTATCATACACGAAAAACGTTAACAAAGGTAAACAAGAACAAATTCGTCTAAATCTAATAATTGTATTGGATGTAATACAAGATATTTTAATATTTACAACAGTTGTTATAAGTGATCAACTAATTACCAAATAAACTGGTTTTAGTCTTCTGCAAATATCCCAAACATTAACCAAAATATCGAAATAACTTAAAAAATTACGTGGTCGGACAGTGTGAGAGTAGATATAAATAACCAATCTGGAACAGGGTATGCGGCATAGGATTCAGAATTCGTTTGCCATCTTAGATTTTGTCACAAGATAGCGGACTGGGACTGAATATGTAAGATGCTCCCCCCCCCCCTTTTTCCATTAAAATAGCTCCCACGTTTTCCCTTTACAACCGGCCGAAACTCCCAGTAAACATACAAAGAAAATTGTTGTTGCTCAATGTGGCTGTATGACTCTTCAATTTGCCTAGATTGCTCCATTTTCGGTACCATTTTTATGTGTCAAATTTTTCAGGCAAATTCGAGTAATAATTTTGCAAGTATGTAAAATGTATATACTACTATAGAAGTTGTAACCACTGCAAATAAAAAAAGAAAAGAAAAAAGACGTGGGTGGGTTTGAACACTCAACTCCTGTGTTAGAAAACCAGCAGTTCCAGATTCACAAAATATCAATGGCATTACATTTAAGTAATGACTAATGTATTTAGCAATATTTCAATATTTTAGTGAAGCACAAGTCATGGTTTAAGCAATATGAAACTTTTCACCTCTCTACAAAAAATAAATTGGCATGAATATTTGTTATTTGTACAATTGGTACTTTACCTTAGAAAACAGATCTTCTGAAATATGTATTCTGTAGAAGGAGAATTGTGCTTCTATTTTTGCACTTACCATTACTTTATTCTAATTAAATCCAATTTTTTCAGCCTTAGAGACGTAATAGACTGACGAGTACAACGATTTCGAACATGTGACATGGTTCTAAATTATGATACCGATAACCTTCTAGCCACGGGTCCCACACTGTATATTTTTTTCTCAGTAAAATCCCTGAACTGCAATGGAAGTTTATAATCTGTGGATAGTATGAAAACATTACAGTGTGCCAGACTGCAAATATTGAAATTTTAAGCATCGTTACCATCAAACGTGTAAAACATCACTAGACATTTGAAAATTTGCTGAAAGAATTCATGAAAGTTACCGTAGCTGTATCTTTTCCATTCGTCCTTTCTCAATGTGTGTATACAGTGATATTAATTCGTAAACTGTTCCTTAAGAGTGCAGGCAATTACTTTATGGCGTATTCTCTGGTTCTGATCCTTGTTAAGCCATGGATACGTTTACCATTAATAGCGATAAGTTTAGATTAGGCTAGTGTGTAAGCTGCTCCTCTTTCACGCTTCTGGCATAGAGCTGTGTGCACGTCTTAACCACGAAACAATTTGTATTCTGCTGCCATCTCATTGTCTTATATTAAGGGACGTCATATATTTCCTGGCCATTTTTTTCACAGGAATCTGTTTGCTGTACACAAGCAATGAAGATTTCTCGGATTACAAAAAGGAATTTCTGGGAATCCATCACAGGAACAGACTTGAAAGAATATTAAAATGTTACTGCTGTTTCATATGATTTTTCTCTTACCTCTTAAATGTTGGTGTTATAACTAATATGTAGTAAAATCCTAAGCGAAATTCCAAACTATTTTGGAGTAAAATGTATTTCTAGACAAAAGCAATAAACTTTTACTGTATTAAAATAAAGAATTAAAATTCTTGTGACTGTAAGCTGCACAGTTGAAAGACTCCGGGCATGTTACATACTCTGGGCACAGAGCTGCGACAAAGAATAAATTGAATGCAAGTACCAAAATGCATTCCGCTTTTCGTCTAGTTGTGCAACATAAGCGCTTCTTGGCTATCATCAGCTAGTTAAACAACATATGATGTTAACATTTGGATATCAACAGGCACCTGCAACCTGATTTTAGCTTGACATTGCAAAGACTTTAAGAGTGAAGTTAAAGTCGTTTTGTGCATCTGTGTTGCTTTGAGGTCAAAAGTGAGTGCCTGAAATAGCATTAAAAAACATTAACTCGACGTCAGTGAATCAGTGTGGCCAATATAACAAAATACTTTGTTTACAATACACCAGCATAGTTTGTCATTACAGCTGCTGGTATTTTGACGATTATAAAATTTTAGATATACAGTTGTGGTAAACATTCATTCGTACTGAGAGATGTGTTTTGCTGGTGTACCGGAGATTTAGAAATATGAAAGTATTATTTTAAAGATTTAGTGCGAACAGGCGTGGAATGAGTGAGTGAGTGAAGAGATTTGGACGGCTCTTAAAAGCGAGGTCTTGAGAGTCGATGAGGATGAAGCGAGGTGAGTATAGAGCAGCGCCGACATACAAGGGCGGGGGAAACGGAAGATCCCCCAGAAAACCCGGTGACCAGCGGCAACGTCCTGCACGATTCCCACATGTGAAAATCTGGGGGTGACGCCGCCGGAAATCGAGCCCGGTTAGCCTTGGTGGGAGGTGAGTAGTCTAACCACTACACCACCGCAGCCCCGAAGAGCCGTGGAGACACTGCATTTGCAGTTTGCCATGTTTCTTGCATACAACAATTCACAATTCAGACTGGAGTCCGCTGGGCTGAACCTGGATCGCATTGAGGGAGGCCGACTTATCGCACGGTCACTGAGGACCTCATATTGATCAAGTAAGACAAAATACGCGTATCGATCTCAGTGTTATAAATAATTTTTCGAAATAAAAATAATTTATTTTCTGTGTTGTTATGGGATTGAACTTTTGAATTATATATATGTATGTGTATATACATATATATGTATATATTTACATATATATATATAGCGAGAGAGACAAGACTTAGAAGAATCGGCTTTATCCTAATTCCACTGTTTTAAGCTGCCCACAGGAAGTTAGTGGAGATTGTCAAATGGACGGATTTTACTTTTTACATTCTAAGTTTCATAAAATAACCGGGAGTGGAATTCGTCCAAGCTCGGTCTACATCGCCTGATGTTCTGTCAGTTTACCATGCAAGGGAGAATGTGCAAAACTTTGCATAAGCTAACATGAACGCTACCTTTTCCGCGGAAATCTAACCCATAAATATTTTATTCAATCCAGAGGAATTAATTTGAAGCTAAATAGTGATCACGTTTGGAGAGCTTCATCTCGAAACTCTTTCAATTTTTAACATTGCGTTATTTGGTTCCATAGCTTAGTGAGCGATACGCACAGTCGTGTAATAACGATGATCTTTTAAATCGTAATTACATGAAGATAAAAACTAAACAATGCATCTGAAATAACAAGAAAATTAATTAAATAATGAAGGTAATGTTTTTAACTTCTTCAGCGTTCACTTGGACGACTAAAAATGTAGATGTAAATTATTCTTATACAGTATTTAGGTACAGTAACACATATAAAACTCATTACACATATAGTAAATAACTTGCTTCAACGCTAAATATAATTAAACATTAAAAATCGTAATTTTTATACAGCGACAGTGGTGAAGTAAGTTATACGTTATTTAGAGAATACGTATCTAATAAATCTATGAACCCTATAAAGACTAAGAATTTTAAACTTCCTAAAGCATAAACAAAATTTTATAAATTGCACTATCACCTTTAAGATTACCATCATGATCAAAGATTAACTTAAAATGTGTCTCACGAGACGAGACAAGTACGCATCTGGTTTCGAGTCAAATATTAATTTTTCTGTGTGGATGAATCAGGTCATCCAAAAAATAAACTGTTTATATATTTTCACAGCCACTTCTAGCAAAACAAAGGCCCGTAGTTAGTAAAATGCATTTAATGTTTACGCTTATAGCCGAGATACCACTTTGAAAATATCACATTTCACAGAGAGGTAACTCTCGAGAACAAGTGTTTTGGAGTGCTCTAATCATACAATTTCTGTCGTCGTTAGCATTTCAATGCATTGTCGTGCAGAGTAAACCCTAGTTTTTCTTATCTACCCTAACAGAAAATGCTTTATTCCTACAATGTTTCATCATGGTAGTGGCGAATGTTTGACTCGTTTCTGACTCACATAAGGCTCGATTCCAAACGTGTCAAATGACGCACTGGCTTGTACTGTTCATGTGCATGGATAAATACGCATAACTAAACAAAGCTTCTATTAAACAAAACACCCCTTCCAATTTATTCCTGTCTCCGTAGTGCTAGGCACTATTTCCTCTAAAATTAGGTGTTTAAAGCGACCACCATGATTTTCGTACATACACATAATTACACAGATTCTACCCAGCAACCAATGTAAAATGCAGCAGCGATCAATTGCGTATCCAGAAGGGAGAGACCTCCCCCCAGTTGACAGTACCGAAGTCTCAAAATATAATCTTCTACTTTCTGGTTGTCATTGAAATTGTATGCTTTTACAAACTTGTGGATTTTTGCAAGAGTATTAGTAATATATGCTAAACCCTTCTCAATTGTTATGTTTAGCTTACAAGCTAAGAATTCTGGCTGAACACTTGTTTTGATTTCACGTCCGTATGGAGAGTTTTGCATGCCATGTATGTATTAGTTCATCACGTTAGACGCCATGAGACAGGCATTATACACGACAACTTCAATAACGTCAGTAATACTTTTCTTTTGTTTTTACTAGATGGTAAACTACTTCCTCCGCCAGTAAATAAAACAGTAATTGCGCTACGTGTAAACGCAACGTCATCGCACATACGAATTACTGAAACAACAAGGGATTATTGTTACGTCCGTTTGCCTTATTCAACTAAACCTACCGACGAGATTCAGCATAGCTATGGTGTACACATCTCAGCTACCGGTTCCGCCGAACAGGGTAATCAATTTTTTTGGAGCGAATGCAAGTGGAATAACCTCAACGTTCCTCGGCTAGCTACAACATTAAAAACAGAAAATGCACACCGCTTCGTTATCTGATCGGCGAGTTGCTTTCCTTCCCTGCATATACAACAACACATCAATTTTATCCAGGCGAAAGAACACTCCGCTGCTACCACTGGCCCGTGTGAACGAAGAGCCTGGCAACCCGCACCGCCATCGCCATTGCAATAATGTAATATGTTTCGGGGCGCTTTTCTGCGGTGCAATCGAACAGTAAGTTATTGACGAAACCACGGTCTCCACAAGTTCCAACCAATTTACGGAACAACCGTATTTCATCACTTAATTCAAATTTTACTTTTTTTACGTGAATGCATAACAGGAGCCTGAGATACAGAAATAACAGCGGTCTGATTTAAAACGCTTTCATGAACTGCAAAAGTCTTCCAACATATAACATCACGAACATCTATTTGATTAATATAAGCATATGAAGGTGCCGGACTGTCACGGGCACGGCGAAAATGAAAACACATTTCTAACAATCCGCTACCAGGATTACTAGCCATAGCCCTGTAAACCAAATATATACAATAAAGAAATCAAAACATAACTTTCTTGGCACTGAGTAACTTGCTTAATATAATCATGACCCTGTTTCGCAACGTTAGCACGAACTGAAGGCAACGACGGCCTTGAAACCAACGCGTGCCCTTCGGCACTTCGAACAACGGCTAATTTGGCAGAGGAAATCGTGAAAGTGCCATGCGTTGCAACTGCTGAGATCGCACATATTTCCAATTTTTGCTACTTATTCTGTTTAAGAAAAAAAATTTGTTATTATTATTTTTAATAACTCAAAAATTAGTCGATTCGAATTTCGTTCATGCTTATTCCGAACAACGACTTTTGTTTTTAATTCGACTATTTGGATTAGACTTCTGAGCTATATTCAAAAGGTCTCATATTTGGTCCGTACATTCTGCATTATGTGAGGTTTCCCATTATCATACTTGGCAAATACTAGTGTAGTTACGTAATAAACTTCTACAAGTTATGTTAACCTCACGAGATGCCCATGAATTACGTAACGCACGGAAATAGTAGAAGTTATAACAATGACGTGAAGAAACCAGGGTGCTTATTTTTTCACGAACTAACATTTGAGGATAAGATACAAAAACTCACGAAAACAGTTTGAACCTAAGCCGTAATAAAATGTAGCAGTATCGTGTCTTAGATGTAAATGTAACAACTTCAAAAATTTAATTTTTTTTTAAACTCTATATTTTAGTGAAAATTTTGAATGAACTGTTTTATTATCAATGAGAAAAATCGTTTTGAAAGAGTCGGGATGGGAGAGAAATGGCAGTAGTGGGGTAAGTCGTTGCTATTGCCTTCACAAGTGTCAATAGTTATCTCACAATCTGAAACCATTGTGTTTCACGGGGTGAAAATTATATAATATTAGCTTACAGCCGGTATGAGTACAATTACGCACCAGCATGCAGTGTTTCGTGGAGCTTGCATTGTGTACAGTTCTGGCGAAGTAAACCTTGTCTACCAAATTACAGTCAACTCTTCGGCAGTTTCTCGACGAAAGTGACAAGAAAATGACACCTGCACCTTAAAGCAATTTTAAATCCAAAATAAACAAACACAACAATATTTACGTATAATGGGATGGAAATATGCAGCTGACTGGCGACTGACTGCGGTTAATCTGCTATGCGAAAGTATTAGGCTGACATTAGGGTAAAACAATGGATTATTTATATTTCCACGAGAAGTGTTCTTAAATCGTTTCATTCTTTGTTATAGTATAGTTCCTTCTTGCATCGTGACAATACACTTGTCCCGTTCTCTCAATCGCAAATATCTAAATGTTATTTGATTTAATTTGGGACATTTTCTAATATTTTTATTTATTTCCTTGTTTGGTAAAGTATAATTTGTAAGTTTTATAAACGCCTTCATTTACACAACCTCTTATTACTGTCAGATGTGTTTCTTTTCGTTGCTGATTTCGCCAGAACATGCAAGAATGAGTTTTTTTAACTGACTGGAAAATTGTTTCATTGGAATCCTTTCACAAAGGTGTTCTGTTATGGAAGACATGATTTGTGTTACTTTGTTTTCATTATTTGCATCAAGAAGTATTAAAATATTTACGGGAAAAAACTTATTTATATTTATTTATTTCGTCTATAACGATATATTGGGAGGGGGGTGCTCACATTGGGCATACACTTGTAAAATTCATTCTCGCTGGGCGAGAGTTCCAGGGTATGTTAGATTAAGTTTAGATTTAAGTTACGCTATAATTCTAAAACTACCTTTCTACGGTAAATTCAAATGTATGTTAGGCTTAACTTCGCTTCTAAGTTACCTTTAATCCCTGCTTGCTCGTGTATCTCACCCGTAAATTGAATTTCATATTGAATTTATTTTTTGCCGAACTCTGAATTTGCAAAGACCTGAGACAAGTTGAATAAAAGTTTTAGCGAAAATCACTAAGTCAAGCAGAAAACTGTTAACATTTTAAAAATCCGTTTTCTTCTAATTGGAGTATTAGTCGGAAGAAATACGTCAGGTTTCCGTGTTTTGGATCATAAGGTGAAAATATAAAATTAGTTTATAAAAAGTGTGAAATAACTTCATTACAACAAATAAAGTTTTTATTTAAATCACTGTAAACTTTCTAACTTAATTGAAGTGTCTTATTTACTTAACAATTAATATTGTAGTAGATGGTAATGTTCTTAGGTGTTAATTTAATGGTTTATCAGCTTCGTTAGCTGTTATCCGGGTTCTGTATTGGGCCCATAGTATTTTTATTTTGATATCATCGTTTCGTATGCCTTTTATAAGCATTTAAGTGTATAAATAGCCAAGCGAGTGCTGTTATAGCGTGAGTGTTTGCCTACTTTCAGGTCTCCCCCATGCAAGTGCCACCGTGATATGATAAATTTACGTCAACTGTCCATTTTAAGGCCGCTTATATAGTATTATAAATATCAATATGCTTCCAATGGTCTATTACTTTGTGCCGAATGGTTCTTGCCTCCGCCACATTATTGTGATTACACATTTCCAATATAAGAAATTAATGATTAAATATTATATTGGTGTAATTTGTTTCATTCCATACATACGACAACTTAACTGTACCACAAATGAGTTAAACTTAAGTATAATATTAAATAATTTAGCGAAATTTAATAAAACTCCATATCGGTGATAATGATTCCACCGATGTGGTCGTTCCATACAAGGTTGGCAGTTGAAATGGTTTACAAGTCTCCGATGTTCCTGGGAGATATTTTCACTACACTTCTCAAATCACTTCTCGTTGGTATTGAAACTATTGGTTTTCAGCTGTTTTGCTCTTATGAGTGGAGGAGTTCTGAGATCATCAACTGTTTCCACTTAAAATTGGTTTGTCAGGGTGGAGAGTGAGTGAGCGATTTTGCATCATGTGATATTCGTTCAGAAGTTTACGAGGCTACGTGGATAATAAAAGAGAAAGATTTTACTTAGTTACGTAGTTATTTTATATTTGATTTGTAATTATTGCAATTTTTTTTGCGTAGAAAATAGAGAAAATCCGGCACACATGCAAAAATAGCGCTTAACTAATGGCAAAAACTGTTAGTTGCCAAACCAAAAGCATTGAGCTTCCTAACCTGAGTAGAATAAACCTTAGCCGTGAGTAGTTTTCAATGTCTTTTGTAGACAACTGCAAAAGTGATTTTTTTTTCTTCCCTAATGGCAACTAGGTATATAACCTCTAAGACTCTGAGGTCACTACAGTGAATTAGATTACTGCAACGATGAACTTCGGAGATTCGGGTGAAAAAAGGTATTATATTATATATTATAAGTTTATCGTAAAACAACCAGTCCTGAAATAGGTTACGAGCTCAAGTGTTGCAATCGTTAAATTTTTTGATGGGTGCTGTACTTCAGTAGAGCGTACCTCTCGCAAACCAGTGAACAACGTACTGCACTTTCGCTGATTTCAGCTTTAACCATTCACGAATGAGAGATGCAGAAACTTCACCCAATCAGATTACTGGGCAGGAAGACGCTGAAAACACCGGCCACTAATACCTCGTCAAGTACAGTTCCAACCATAAATACCCTTCTTGCGCAACATGTCATTGATCATGGGGCACGTGGACTGAACGGGTTATTCGCAGGCCTTTGTGATCATTCTGACATGGACCAAGGCTTCTAGGTTGACGCCATTATATCTGAGAACTTCACAAGTTCTCTAACAGAAGCCTAGATTCTCTTATAAATTATCATTAAAAAATCATCTGCTGATAAACGTACAGCGAAGTTACAGTGTTCTGAAACACAGATTAGTCACGAAATATTTTCAGGATAAATCTCTACTCCAAGGCATAAAGTGACTACCCCATGTTTTCACCCCTGCGTACACGCTCAATGTGTCCTCTACGACTTCATGGTTAGCACTGGAGACAGATATTTAAAGGGAATATATTTTCATCTGAAGACATTTTCCAGAGTATTGTAGCTTCTTCTTCTGTTTGCGATTTCTTAACTAATACATTTTTTACAAGGGTCAGGGGCAGTCGAATTATTATCGGACCAGTTAAAACAATTAGTTACGGTAATAACTAATAAGCCTATTTTCCTCTACATTGGTGTAAATAATTTTTAATGAGGTTCCTAAAAGCTTAACGTAAGAGTTGACGTATTTTTTTGACAGAAACATCATTGGAGATGAAATCTCAAACATATGCAACAATAGTGATACAATTATAAATATACGTGCCTTAAGGGCACTGCCTACCGGCCGGTAGCTCCGAAATTTAAATAGGAAACGCCATGTTAATGACATTTCGCTTCAGTGCGTTAATTTTAAAGATAGGTGTTACAAACAAAATGTATTCTTCACGAATTTTTTAAGAGAAGTTCCCTACAGCGGAGATGTTTCCATGGTATGTATAGCCTGATTTCAAGGACTTTTTAAAATATATGTTTTACAAAACATTTTATACTGCGTATCTATATTGAAAAATATACGCTCGTAGGGATTTTCTCCTTAAAAAAATCCGTGAAGAATACATTTTGTTTGAAACGCTTATCTTTAAAATTAACGCAGCGAAGAGAAATTTCACTAACATGGGATTTCCTATTTAAATTTCGCAGCTGCCAGCCGGCAAGCAGTGCCCTTAACCAGGACTCGAACCCAGAAAACCACTCACCATAAGCTAGTGTGCAATCAACTGCATTACGGAGGTCGGATTCGGAGCATCAACTTCAGATGTAATCAGTCTAATGTTTTGAATGATAGAGTTCACTAACCTGAATTATTTACATGACCATCATGTAGAAGATAATTTTACATGGCCTACTGTAGCGCTACTTGTGTGAAGAGTCTGGTGGAAATTTGGTCCCGTAGCTATGGCATACAAACCTTTTTTTCTTAATTGGTGCTATCTTATAAAACTGTGTAAAGAAAAGAGGTTCAGTAAACTACGCTTCCAATATACGCTGTCTGCATAAAAAATTTGGTTGAATTTGGTTAAATTGTTGGCTAGGTATACCAAACATATCATAGTATTTATATGGCCGCCATTTTGAAAATCAATGTCTGGCCCCTCTTTTAACTCATGTAAGTTTACATTCCATACTGTAGCACTACTTGCATGTAAAATTTGGTGGGATTCGGTTGATTGATCCTCAAGATATGGCATAAACGTTCATTTTTTCATGTGACGATCTTCATAAACTGAGTACAAAAAGGTTATTTATTAGCACATTCGATTATTGTCATAGATACTGCACATATTTAAAGTTAAGTTAAACTCGGTTACATAGTTTCGTAGATATAGAACACTAAGCTAAAATGTTTTTATAGCCACCATTCTAAAAATAACTGTCTGGCACAATAAAAACATATAAATAAGTATGATCTATTACAGTAAGACTTCTTTGCCATATTTGATCGGTTGATATATTTCGAGATATGACGTAAATCTTTATATTTTTATGTAGGGTTATCTTACAATATTTGTTTCGTAGGTTATTAGATGTAAAAAACCGAGCAAAAATGTTTATATGGCCATCATTTTGAAAGTGTCTGAACTTCTCAAAACCAAATGACATGGCTTCCTGTAGTGCTACTTGTTTTCCAAATCTGGCGGGAGTCTGTTGGTTTTCCCGTAGACATAAATTAAACATTTTAATTTGTCATTTAATGATATCTCGCAAGATGGTTGTCACGTGGTATGTACACATTTGATGGTTGTAATATATGCTGCCAGAATACAAAGTTAGGTTGTAATTAGTGACATGGTTTCCTCGCTAGGGTAAAGTGGTCTGAATCGGATCAACGGCTGAATCGGGTCATTTGTGTATTTCGCGCTAGTGCTAGTAAACGAACCAAAGATAGACCACTGCTGCTATCTAGCAAGGAAAAGCGCAACTAAAACAGTGTGGTGAAAGTATTTGATAAGCCACGTGCCGACCGCAGTTCCGTTCTTCGCTGTTTTGTGAAGGTAAGAAACAAGTCTCTGTTTTCCACCGTTTTCTTATTTTAGTAGTGTTTATTTCACAGATAAATAATACCAATTGTAATATTCAAGCACAGCGAACCATGCACGCAAGTAATACATATTCTAACGTCTTATAACCTATTCTCGTTTTGTCGCTAACTGCAGTCAGTGCAGCCAACATAATTTTTAGAACTTTTCGTGTCGATTGGGGTGAATCGGATTGGTTTTCATAGGGAGGAAAGGGTCATCCGTAAAAGATGTACTTTATTAAGCAATAAACTTACCCGGTATTTTTTTTTCATTGAAAACATAAATTGAGGATTATATGAAAAATGCAATGGATGCAGTGAATAGCATATTTCTTAGTAAACGGGCAGCTGCTTAAACGTACGGTGTACCATTTTCATGTCTCCAGCGGCGATATTTTCGCTGTGTAATAGTGCATTTGAAAACAAAAGGTCAAACAACTTTTAGACATGAGCAGGAATTAGCATTAAAGAATAGAATTATTAGACTCTTGAAATGTGGTTTCGGTTTGACATGTAAAGATGTAATAAAAGTTGAATTTTCATTTGCTCAAGTAAATAACATACCACACAAATTCTCAAAGGAGCGTGAATTGGCAGGACCAGACCTTGTAACTGGATTTCTAGGAAGGCTACCCTGACATTAACCTGCGTAAACCAGAAGCTCTTTCTTTTTCTCGGTATGAAGATCTTAACAAAGTCGAAGTACATTAATACTTTGACTTGATAGAAGAGCAGTTGATGACAAGTTCAGCAGCAGTATATAGCTGTGTCGAGTCTGGTTTCCCTCTCAACAATAAAATAGCTCATAAAATTTTGGCTCAGAAGGGTTCACCAACTGTTGTCAGCCAAACTTGTGTTGAAAGAAGGGAGAATGTAACCGTTGTGACTTGTACCAATGCCGTGGGGAATTAAGTTCCGCCATTTGTTATTTTCAAAGGGAAGCGATATCAGTAGGAATTTAAAGATGTGTTCCCAAATGGCACAGAAGTCATCATGACTGAAAAAAGTTGTATTAATGAGGAGCCTTTTACGAAATGGTTGCAACATTTTAAAAAATTTAGGGTTGCTGGCCAATGTTTGTTAGTCTCGATGGACACTCGTCGCACAAATCTATTCAAGCCTGTGGAATTCTGTGAGCAAAATTATATCACTATCATTTGTCTTCCCAGTCACACAACCCACAGACTCCAGCCACTCGACCACAGTATTTTTTTTTTTCAATCCTTGAAAACGTTTTACAACGAAACTTGAGACAAATTTGTTCAAAACATGGTGGTTAGAGAAAAATTACAAAATTCAACTTTGGGGGGATAATCAAAACCGCATGGTCACAGGCAGCCGCCTATAGGATTGCCGAGAGTGGTTTTGCTTCTAAAGGGATTTATCCTTTTAACAGGGATGCAATTCAGGACCATAAATATTTGCCCATGAGCCAGTTTTATTGTGAGAAGAAAATTCCGACAGAAATACGGTAAGTGGAACTAGTATAGTATGCCTAAACGAAAACAAATCGGGGAAGGCTTGCGGTAAGAAAAGAATTGTTGACGGGTTGATAACTATCATCCCGACAGTTCTGAACCCACAGGTAATGATGATGATGATGACGACGATGATGATAATTCTGCATGCTGCTTTTGTAACCTGAGGTACTCTGATCCACGATCCATCGCCAAAGGAAGCTGGATACAGTGTCAAAAAGGCAAAGAATGGTACAACGAAAGTTGCGTCAGAGCAGAAGGGAAAAAGACATTTGTTTGTGGTAGATGTTTGTCTTAGAATGATAGGGTTAGAATGATAATGCTATCTCAATTTTTATTCCTTTTATGTAAGCAAAACTTCCGATTTTTTCAAATGTAAATAAGTTCTTTGTACTCACAGTTTGTATGTTTTGAGATATTATTTTACATTCATAAGTTAAAACACTATAAATAAATATGCCTAATATTTCAATTTGCAAAATGGAGAAAAACTTGTTGGTAAAAATTTTTAGCTGAGAAAATTAGGTCCAAACTATTTTTTGTTCATACAATTTAATTTGTTAGAGTAAAACTTAGAAAAGTAAATATTTTATAGTCCTGTTCCGTTATGTGTGGTTATTTTTCAGTGTTTGCTGCTGACCCGATTCCCCATTAGCCTCGAACTAATAGGGTCACATCCTGTGCTTGATATACCTTTTTGACATGCACATGCGCGGTAACCACTCTGAAAGAAAGAAACAATTGGGGCTAAAGAATATTTGTTCCTGTCAACAATATATTGGCGGGAGTAACTTTGGCTCAAACGCATGTCCTGTGTGCTGGATGCCAGGGGACCGACCTCAGAGACACTCTCTATGGAAGGGAATTAGGGTGCAAGGAGCAGGCCACCGCAATAGGCGAGCACCTGGTGGTGTCTCCCGATGCCCCATACGGTATAGGCAGCCCCTCTCTGGCAGAAGGTACTGGATGGGCGTGGGGGCTGCGGCAGCAGTCTTCTAGGCCTGAAATTTCTAGCTCAAGGAGTTTAGGAACTGGCCTGTAATGGGTGTAAGGTTGCAATCCATGAGACTTAAATTTCTGGTAGGGTGATCGTGACCTGGAATGGCAATGATCATTCTCCCTCGACATATGTTGATCTGGTGAACATCCCGGGGACCGGCCTGTGGAATGGGCGTAACGTGGCTCCAAGAAAGTGATAAACCTGGTGGGAATGCCCCAGGACTACGGAATGGGACTTTCCTCTCGGGGTGTGAACCAGTGGTACACCTAGCAAGAAAGAAATTCATCTGACCCATTATTGTGTCGGGGGTATTGGCGCTCCTAGTATCATAGGTCAGCTGATTACATAGTTACAGAATGGGCTGCGCAAGCTAATAGCCAAGGCTAGCTCAAGGTAACCCACACCTCCTCATGATACCACTGCATAGCTATGGCTAACAAATGTGGAAAACTCCCGGGCGTTTCCTAGACCATCGTTTACTAAAATGAGTATCTACCTCCCTGAGTAAACTTGAATCATGGGCAATCATGATGATGGTGCCAGGTGGCGGGCTGGTCAACTCCTCAACAGTCTGACTGCTGGGGCCGAAGCATATAACTTTACAGTGAAGAAATGCAATATGTATGTTAATGGACAATAGTGGTGGCTTTTTTAAACACCCCTGGGGGTCAGCCCATGTGGGGGCTTGAATCCTATCGGGGCGGGCCTACTGTCGCTCGGGAACCCCACAAGTATCATGGAAAGAAAGGAGGATCATGGGCTGACCTGTAATGCCCCAGTCAGAGGTTCTCTCTGACACCAGGTCAGGCAGGGTATGGACTCGTGCCGGCAGTGTGTTGAAAATAGCACCAAGCCTATTAGCCAGTATCGCCATAAACGCGAGCGTGATAAATGTTATCATAATTCATTAGATCATAAATGCTTAAGAATAATCTGCAAAATAAATGCTGGGGGATAGAATAATGGAAAATATTTCCAACGTACATTATTATTTTCATTCGTACTAGTTTTAGTCTAATATAATAATAATGGAACATGAAAGATCCTTAGATGATCACTGAAATATCAGTCAATCATAATACATAATACACTGAAGAGCAAAAAAAACTGGCACACCTGCCTAATATCGTGTAGGACCCCCGAGCACGCAGAAGTGCCGCAAGACGACGTGGCATGGACTCGACTAATGTCTAAAGGTATGCAGGAGGCTATTCACACCATGAATCCTCCAGGGCAGTCCACAAATCCAATCTGCGCCAATTTGAGAAAGGGTTGCACATCTGTCAGGTTTAATGATTCTCGTCAGTCGTCGTTTATCCCGTTTTTTCAAGATCTTTTTCCGGCCGCAGCGATGTCGAATATGTGATGTTTTACTGGATTCCCGATATTCACGGTACACTCGTGAAATGGTCGTACGCGAACATCCAAATGTTATCGCTTCCTCGGAGATGCTATGTCCCATCTCTCGTGCGCCGACTATAACACCACGTTCAAACTCACTTAAATCTTGATAACCTGCCATTGTAGCAGCAGTAACCGATCCAGCTGCCGACCGCATCGCGTTACTCTGATTGGTTCCATACCTCTGTTATTTGCATACGCACGCCTATACCAGTTTTTTTGGCTCTTCAGTGTATCACAAACACTATAATGACTAACGCTGGAAACTGCGGAAAACTGTGTACATATGAACAGTCAACAAAATTTATTTTTCAGTTATCTCATATACATATTTTGTTGATGTAACCAAATATCATAGTTCAAAAAATTTTGTTGAGACAAACATCCACACTATTGTTTCACACAAACAAAACAATTTGGTTGTTTCGAACAATCGATTTGTTGGAAAGAAAGAATTGCTCATGTGGGGACAATTTTTCATAGGTTTTCATGTAAAAAAAATCACAGTTTCCGTCAAACTGGCGTTATGTTGAGTCCTGGTACGCAGTTTAGTAAATATTAAAAATAGTCGACGATAGAACCGAGATTCCATATCAGAGATCTGGCATGGGAAGCTGACATTTTACTCACCGACCAATGAATAACTTACCGTGTACCCTGCAACTAAATATTTTTGTATTTGCACGGCAACGACTGATAACAAAAACTTACTTCGCAAACCAAAAAAAAAAAAAAAAAAAAAANTACATCAATCTGCAATATAATAGGTAGCGACGTTACATTCATTTCTCAAACATTTCGGTAATTTTAAACCGAGAAGATCTTCGGGTGTTCGGCCATACATTTTTCCTGCAACACAGAAATCGACGTCACGAGTTTTATTGTTTCAACACGTTAACTTATAGGTAAACTGTGATGATGTGTAAGCCGTGCAGTGAATACGGGGAAGAGTAAGCATACCGGTTGCGCACTGCCCATCTCCGTGATCCAATAAAAACTTATTTTTCTTCCTACACATGACTGTTCACGGTGAAGTGAGCACTTCTGGAGGCCCTGCTTAAATGCGCCGTTTTTTTTTTTTTACGAAACCATTAAACGTGTCCCCGTGATACCAATGAACGAAAAGAAAACACACTTCAGGCGAGGTACCTGTAATACTCTCAATGCATCATGCGCATTATAAATACTATTCTCGAGTCCTCCAACGTAGCTAAAAGCTGTTTTTTTCCCCACGCTGCTGTATCTCGTAATGTACTGGTCGAAAGCACGGGAAACTATTATAGTGACCTGCATTGAATTTTGCTACGCACTTTCCACCGCAGAATGATAGGTTCGCCGCTTAGAGTCACATAGGCAAACGCAGCACAACGTAAACACTGCACGCCAGTTCAGCGCCTTGCGCGTTGGAGCGAAGGTGCATGAGGCACGCGTGGCAGTGTAGTCCTTATCGCTTTCGCGTTTCCTTGCCTAAACGTGCTAGAAACCTTCAAGTAGGCGGCGCCCATAAGGTCTACTTGTATGCATATTGTGTATTCCTCCGCCATATGCAAAATTAACATTGCCACGGGCCTGATCACTTTATTCATGCGTCGGTCAAGTGAACCTGTGGTATTATTGGGGAAGTAAATATTTTTACAAATCTGCTTATTCTTACACTTACATGTATTTTAAAAAAATGCCGAAATCAATTGAAATCATTTTAGTATTCACAATTGTTTACATAACACTTTTAATTTAACGTTTAAGCATGGGACTACTTTCCCTCCGTCGTTAATTCAGTGTGCCCGTCAAAATATATACCAAGATATATATAGCCTTTACTTTAATAAGTTGTGATATACAGGTACAATAAGTACTTTTGACTAAGTTGTACCGTAATAATGTAATCAAATTATGCCAAATGTTATTTTCTCCCCTAAAAGCTCGGGTATGTTCTTAAACCAAAACGTTAAAAAAATAAATAAATAAAAACTGTTACATTATTGTTGGAACATGTGAATTTGACATTTCTTTTGGCAGCACTTGAAATGTTTGGGTGCGCAGAAGACAAAATAGACTCTACTTCATGGCTTTACAAAATGTGGTTAGAAGGCTTCTCACTGTATTCACAGCAACAGGATGTAAAGACGAGATAGATCTGGCATGTGGGATAGCAATTAACGTCAGCCGACCTTGAATTTATTCCACGCCGACGGCGCAATTAAAATCCTTGAATTCACCTTCACGGAGCAACAAGTTTTTTTTTTTGGCAACCTACCAGTAACTATGGGGAGCAAAAGTTTCTCCCTCGCGTGAAAGTGAAAACAACATCTTCAATAGTACGTATGTGATTATGGGCGCGACACAATATAAGCTATTCACGGTAAAGTGAGCACTTTTTAAAGCCCTCTCATTTGGAACGATTGTCAAAAAGTATATTTTATTTTAGCCCGTAAACGTTAACTTCAGAGTGCCTTGGAATATACACACTGTGTTTATTACTTATATGACGATATTTATTTCAAAATATGGTTAAAGGATTAAAAATGGCTGAAAGAAAAAAAGTAAGTAAAGCTTCAAAAGTGCTCACTTTACCGTGAACAGCCTATACAAGAAAATATACTGAGTAGCTTAGTGAAGGATTTCGTGCAACCCTGTACCTTACCACGCCCCTTTTTTCTCGCTAGCTACTGGAGGTCGCCGAATCGACGACCGGGCGCAGAAACCACAGCAACCATCAGTTATCGCGAACCCCTGTACCTCCACGGACGCGTGGATAGCGTGCAGTGGTCCTGACATCACGTCTTGAGGTTCCTGGCACTTTTTAGCCTACTTTCTGAAGGAAAGATAGGC
>NQII01005466.1:3802-109507 GCA_002778355.1 Clitarchus hookeri | reverse complement strand
CAAAATTAAAATATGGGAGCTTGATGGAAAAATAGTTTCACTACTAGGGACAGTAATGTAATATTATGCACCAATAACCCAAATAAATGCTTTATATTAAGCCACTGCCAACATATCCCCCTTCAAAGTAATATTTAATTTGCACCTTGCTTGTACCAAACAGTCAACTGTTTTACGTTTAAGAAGTATAATTTATAGTTGTAGGCTTTTATAGCTTTAAGGAATAAAATACGCATAATTTGGTTAGTTGTTTTACATAAATATAGTAGCCCTGATTAATTTACTAAATTGATTTATTTCTAGGTTAGTATACCAATATCGAGTTATTTTTACTTACGAGTCTTAGAAATTGTCTAAAATATGAACAAGTGTGTCGTACAGTAAATTTTCTGAAGCAGATTTAGTGAAATATTGATAAATAATAAACACAGCAGCTTATAAAACTTAAATATAAATATCTTAAATTACATAAAAACACGAATAAAATTGGTTTTCTGTCATATGTTGCAAATTCAACATTATTTTAGTGCAGCTTTACAAGTTTTGCAATTATCAAATGCCTCAATGACCTGCTTAAATTCTAATTATTTCGCACGTCTGGCTTCCACCGCCATGTTCCTAGGTTGGTCAAACTGTCCTGGCCCATTTTAGACTGCAGCATATTCTTGACCCTAGACAGAGTACTTAAATATCTTTCACGTTGTACTACCGCCACTGGGATTGTGCAAAATAATCGCAGAGCAACAATGATGCTAGGAAATAAAATTTCTGATTTTATATCACCTAGTTGGTTCAGCAACTTAATTGGTGGAATAATTTTTTTGTCCTAGACTGGGAAGATAAATTGCTTTGAGATATATAAATTCATCACATATTTCCTCACTTATGTCTACACTATACTTCTAACAAAGTTTTCTTCAATTTTCACGAACTTGGTCTTGTCCCATCTCCGGATATTTCCACGATATGATGAAAATGTCATTCAAGTCTTTGGCTGCCTCAAAACGTTTCGTCAAGTTTCCTATGGCGGCATCTAACAGTACAGTAAATACCTGCCAGTGAAAATGTTCCTCTGGGTTTGATTGTTCGAAAGCATCTGCAGAAGTGCATGCTTTAGCAAATTGTTCCCTGCTTCTTTTTATTTATAATTGCATCCTTGATAACTGAGGTAGTAAGTTTAGGAGTAATTGTGCCGTAGGAGAATGCAAGTATTGGGCCGAAACTACACCTGACATCACATCGGCAATAACATTTCCTTTGCAAATATTTTCATCTACGTAGCTTGCGCTGACTACAAAAAAATGTGTTTAGATTTTTCTCGTTATTACATTAAACTTATTGTTACAAGATAACTAAATTTTTAATTCTTAAATGTATTGAAAATCTGACGATATGACGACTGCGTCAAGATGAATTACTTTAATTATCTGAAATTCCGTAAGATTTTTGGTATCAATAATTGCGTTTGACAGTTTACCAGCAGTTCACAGCACAACACTGTTGTAGTTAAAAACTAACAATTTTGTAGTTATTTTTTTTTTGTGCTCTAAGAAATATTTATTAGTTAAAATAAATGGGTAATGTTTGAACACCCCGATCGACAATAAATTTCTGGCCTTGCGAAGCTGTGAATTGTGCAGCTCAGCTATTGTGCGGAACGTTACTTCTTCACGAATTTATTTGGGCAAGTTATCGAATAGTCACAAGTTGTAAGACCTTCCCAACTATATTATATAGTCATCCCCAAAGGAAAAACAAAATTTACAGCACCCCATGTATTTTTGTTTTAAACCTCGGTTTAGCCCCCACAGAAGGCGCGTAGAATTAGTTCTGCCCAAATCGTACGGAATTGTCTCATGCATGTACACGACATACGTTACATTTACTGTCCTGTGCCTAAATTTTACTACAAAGTACTTTAGTTTTGCCTTGTATGGAAATGAAAAGAAAGTTTACTTACAGTGTTCAGGTACAGTTACCCTCAGTTTCTACACTATAGTCCATAGCTTCCGTGCAACTTTTTACACTCCAGTATGCTAGGCTCAAGCATTAGCCTAACGCTGAATGTCAGTTCTGGACTAGCAAGAAAACTTTGAAATGCACGAAGGAGTTTCTCTTCCGTTTTACCAAACACGAGAGGATAAAAATTATATCACGTGTCCCTTACTAGAAAACCTGGAACTGCTTTTAGGAGCATACCACTGGTTAATAGTTAACCGATGATACCTTAAAAAGGCGATATTTTCTCACTTAATTCCAGCCAAAGTTTTAAAAGTGAAACGTCGATTTTTAGCACACAGTTATATTAAAACTTTGCCAAGATTAATATATTTACAAACATAAAACACATGTTTTTTTTTTTTTAATTTTTGTGATGTCACGTTTAATTTCCCTAAAAAAAAAAGGTGCACAAGCTATTACTCGCAAATGTGTCAATCTTTCCATTTAAAAATTGGCCCTAATTTATAAACGTTTTAATAAAGTCTTCTTAAAACTTTTCCTCATAGTCAGCCATATTTTTACATCCTTTATATATTTTTGCCATTCAAATTTTTAAAATGTACATCTATGGTTACAGATTCCGGATTTCCACAACACAGCAATTTTGATTTTATAAAATATATTCGTTGAAATACACCATGTCGCTTGAGGATTTATACTAAAGTAGCTACACAAATACTAGTTCAACACGCATCGGTCTTCTTGTTACCGTTATATATATTTCACAGCAAACTAACATCCTTCGCATATTTAGATTTTATTGGTGCAGTATAACGAAGAGTGAAATCGTGAGAATCTTGAATGCCAAGTAAATTTTTTATATTTCGTTAANTTTTTTTTTCCTAAATATTTAGAGTTTTAAGCAGTCTCTCGTAAGGAAAAATATTATTGATCGTTTCTGTGGTGTCAGCCAGCCATATTCTATTTTAAATGAATTACTCATATTTTTGTGGGCTGGAATGAATGTAATGTAATTTATTCTTTTTGGCATGTTTTAATTTTTGGCCAAATTTGCTTGAAACTATCTTATAGAAAATGTTTGCAGGCTGCGACACTTCGGTTACCCAACTTCCCGGCGCCCTATCGAAGGAAGATTGTCCTCTAGCGTAAACTATTCTGCATTTCTAAACATCAAAATGTCGTTGCCTATGAAATGCACAATTTTCGTCTGAAGAGTAACTGAATAGCTCTTAGTTAATATAAACAATGAAGTTATGTATAAAAAATTAAACTTCATCAGTCACGACTGTGCAGCCATATTTCTACGGGTGGCGTGATTATTGTGTTCCTAAAGTGGAATGAAGAGATGTAGGTGGCTCTTAACATCGAGATCTTGGGAGCCGAGAAGAGTGAAGCGAGGTGAGTAATGGAGCAGCGACGGAATGAAGGAGCGGGGGATACGGAGGATCCCAGAGGAAACCCGCCGACCAGCGACATCGTCCGGCACGATTTCCACATACAAAAAACCGGAAGCACCCCGCTGGGAATCTAACCCGGTGTGTGTTCCTAAAGAAATGAACGATAAGTGAACCAGCAAAATGACAAACGAACAGCAACACGCAGACGGTCTGGACAATCGCTTATACAATATATATGTTCAATCGTTGATTGCGAACTTATTTGATTCAGCCAACAATCAATGTAACATTCATTTTCAGAGTTTGGGTTCACACCAGTGACCTCTCCTGTTGAAATGTGACGTTCTGTTTTAGTTACAGTATTTCCATGTCAGTAAAAATCTATCAGTTCTAATTGTAAAAGGTACTTCCAAGTTTTATTAACCGCACGACGGTGATGAAAATGGTTTATACTTACACGTGAGGCACAAAAAAAACTCTAATATAAATAAACGTAGGTTACAACTGCGGTATTTCACAATTTCAATTCATCTGCCTAGAAATATCATGACATAAATAATTTACTCATAATAAAAATTACGAGTCACTCATATGTTTTCTGCAGTTCAAATTTCCATCTTCAATCTGTTCCTTCCTTTTCGAATACTACGTTTTTTCAAAGTACACGCTTGATGGTACTGGGATCATGTCCGGTAGGCAATTCTTGATTACAGCAAATCAAGGTCACGGAAAACTTGGAAGAAAAAGCAGCATGAAGCGACGGCAACACAGAAGTCAAGGTTAACAACTTAAAAAACAATGTGAAAGGAATCACGTGCAATCTATCTGGAATAAAATAAAAGTTTTCTGAGAGTGAAAAAGTGACAGCGGCGCGAGTAAGCGTGACGTCCAGAAATAAACTCGTACTTTTGCAGGATGGTCAAGGATGGAGACTTTGGAAGTTTCAACACCCGTTGTTAAACAACTATTTTATGATTTTTACGAAATATTGTGTGAGAAACAAGCAGACAGCACATTGTCCATTTTTACTTCCCGCAAAACAAGAAAATTTAACTTTTTTATGTATGATTCTGACACGGTTAATGAGACAACTTCTTCATGTTTGCAAAAATTGCCAACCAATCTTCGATGTTCTCGGAATTCGATGCAACATTTTATTAAAATTTTGAACAGGGCGCCGTCTGGCTGGATGTACATATTTTGCATGTTCAAGGCCTAGAAGCGTGGGAGCGCTACGGGCGACTTAGCTGCAGTCACTGAATATCTGGTCGCCTTTATGCGCAAGACACTGAACTGGCGTGCAATTGTTCTCGTCGTGCTGCGTGTACCTATAGGCAGGGACTGGAAAATTCAGCTAATTCATTTTAGGACAAGCTAGATATCAAACACATGTACGTTTATGGTTAGTTTGCATTTGGATCAAAATTTATTAGACACTTCCAGGTGAAATTTGATCTAATAACAGATAATAGAAAACAAGCATCAAATCCCTTGCTACCTGGTCTGAGACAAAGCTGGCTATACACTGTGGCAGCAGCCAATGAACAGAAAGCTGAGGTTCGAAAATACATAGGACAGTGGAGTCTAGCATGCGGATGGGTTCAAACGCGAAATTTTCCTGTCCCTTCCTATAGGACTTCCAGCGGTGACGCTATCATTTTATTGGTGGAAAGTCTGCGGCAGGGTTCAGTGCAGGTCCTTGAGCACTTTTGTATGTATCTGGCGCGCATATTTTGAGATACAACGCTTTGAAAGGGCCGTTTTTAACCATGTAGGAGTGCTCCGCAACGGTGTTTTGAATGTGCATAACTTGTAGAAAGCACGCAACAGGCTTCGTCTGAAGCGTGTGTTCTTTACGTGGAACAGCACATCGGACGCACGTTTGATAGTTTCGCAGAAGAACGTGCATTTCAAACACACTGCAATGCAGTTCAAGCGCCAGGTAGATGGGAGACGGTTGCGTTTTTTTAATTTATTTTTTGACTAACTACTCTAAAACTAAGTGTTATGTGCGCCCGCGGTAGGGGCAGGAGTTAAGTGCGTCTCAGGGCTAAGCCCCATACGCCTACAAGGAAGGGAGAATCATGCAAAGAGACATGCATCACGCCAAAGAGGGATTGGGCTGCCATGGCCAGATTGTGGCCATGACAACCTCCCTAAGTGTACTTATAGCTAAACTATAATTAGAAGAGAAAGGAAAAAAATCGCATAGTCACCGTAAAAACCCTTTCGACAGGAAAGAATAAAAAAAATTGCTTCATGCATTATCATATTTAACAGAAAATGCTACAGGAGACAGATGGATAGGAATCATGCTCTTTATTATGATAGGAAAAGTGCTAGTAGAGAGGGGGCGGGTCATCTTTATTAGATTGGCGCTGGTTTAACCAGAGTAACACTTGCGCATCACTCTGGTGGGGGAGGAGCGCAATGGGGCAGGTCCCCCCGAATCCGAATCCCCAGTGGATCCTGAAACTTAAACGTAAAATAGAATTAGGTGTCGGTGAGTGCCAGAAGCCTGGCACAAACCGACTTTTTCTAATACGCCTGCGTTATGGCTCTGAAAGCCGGCCTTCCTTGTATCTGATGGGCAGCTTCGTGTTGTGGGGCGTTCTTTGTTTGGCTGGCTTGTCGACAGGCACAGACCACGGAAGATTTAAGGATGCTGAAGCAAAGCAGTGGTGCGCGTCACGAACTCCAGCCACACACTCCAGCAAAATGGTCACACTGGCTTGCAATATGGGCAGTCGGTGTCTGGAGACTATCGTCACAAACGGAAATAACTATGAATGGACCAATAGTGGAATCCCACTGTACTGCTGGCAAGTGGGGATATGTTACCAAGCTTGTGAGTATTTCGTTATGGTTACACGCGCGAACCTTGGTGTTTGTTCGTCCGGGCTAGTGTAACGGGACATGGCGCAGGCACAGAGTAGATGAGTGTACAGAGGCGAAATTACGCGGCGATTTCTTTGATGCGGGTGTACACATTTTCTGATTGGCTGCGCGGGGCTCAGGAAACAAGCTTAGTTTCTGACTGGCTACTGCTCGCCGCGAAAGGTTTATTTTTGGCTGGACGGCTTGGTGGCTGGCAAGTGAGTTACCAGGCGCTGATTGGTAAACGGTGTTCCGACATGTCGCTGAATAGTGACGCCATTTTGTTGGCGTGTGCGACTATACTTCGCGGTATAAGCGACTGTTTCACTTCTGAATTTCTAAGTATTCTGTGTTAATGTTGTGCTTGCAGCCAGCCTTTGGCGTTTTGAAAGGCAGCCCAAAGTGAACGGTGAAAAGATCAATGAACCTGAGGTAGTGGAATAAATACTGATGCACTCATTATATAATAATTGGCATTCATTCTCAAGTATTTCTGAGATATGACCAGATGATGTAGATGACATGGGTCCAGATTATACTTTAAAAGATGATACGATTAATTAAAATAGTCACTGTATTTGTAATATTAATTAAGTAAAGTGTTAATGCTCTATAAAGTGTATTATCAAAGATTTTAATGACAAGTAATGTTATTTATACAAACAGTTTTTTTTTGATAAAGTGAGTGCTAAATATTTTGGAAAATTGCGTAATTTTTTTTTTTTTAATTTTAATAATCTAAAAGTGTATAACTTACATATAAAATAACAATGCATTGAAAATATTCGTGTATTGTTTTGAAATTTAAAAATTTTATTTAATTAAGTAGTTAACTCGTTCAGTGTGCGTGTCCACGATCGTGGCTACGTTGCTAATGAGTGATAATTATGACAGGTACCGTATAATCCATTCACGGTTACTTCACACTTGTCTGAGGCCCTGCTATTGTTCTACTTCCAGGATATTCTTGCGCCTCGTGCAAACTAACCTTCACTAATTCTAGAAAATTACACCAAAGGACAACGCACCGCATTCGTGCGCACTCAGTTGTAATAATATTTTGCATGAGAACTATTTCTTACTGGGCGCTACCAACACACACGTTTTCTCACTGTTTTATATTTATATCCATTTTCAATTAAATGTTACAACTTATAAATAAAATGCTGGTAAAACTTCAGTTTAACCAAAAATAAGATAATTTTATGTTAACAGAGGTATAAAACGCACGCAATGCACGTTCCAAACAGGCAAAACTAATATGGTGGTGGTATGGTATTTGGCACGTGGTAATTTGTCAGCAGATTCAAAGTAGATACAACTAAAATGACAAAAATACGACATTGATTTTGTTGGCAAAATCGGGTCACGTAAATATTTTTGTCACGGGCACGTCAATGTCAAAAATGTACTGTTTTTGTAATGTGCAAATAAAATAAACCAAACTATTTGCAGAAAATTTAAAAATGGCAACTGTAAGATCTTGACTTATGATATTTTTTAGTGAGTTTGGCAAAAGTTACTTGTACAGATTTACAGACGTCTTGAAGTGTGAATTATCTTATTTCTGTGCCTAGGGTAGTTTTCATTATTTGTACATTTATAAAACAGTAAAATCATGATTTTGATATAAATGTATGCAATAACTATGGGCTCATTTTTTTTTTTTTTTTGCGAGGTAAGATTAATTACTGACCATATTAACAAGTTTTACAATAGGTGGTAAAAATATAAAACAAATTTGTTCGTGACCAACACCATTAACAAAAAATTGTGAATTGGAACACGGCCAAAAGTATGGCCCGAAAGGGTAAACTTAATGCAATGTAACATAACCTAAATTAAGGTTAATTCTACTCGGGTCAGGAACAAACCGAGATTTCTTATGGGAGAGTATGTCACAAGGAAAATTTCCGCTGCTAGGAGCGCAGTGTTCCAAAGAGGTCACTTTTAATTAACATTTTAAGCCACGTGAATAATAAAATAGGATGATTTTACTCAGTTACGTAGTTATTTTATATTTTATTTATGATTTTTGTTATCATTTTGTTTTTTTAACGTAGAAATTAGAGAAAATACGGTATACATGCGACACTAACCCTTACCTAGAGGGCGAAAATTTTAGTTGACAAACTAAAAGCATTGAGCTTCCCAACCTGCGTAGAATAAACCTTACCTTGACGCAACTGCCTAACATCAGAAAAGTTATTTTGTCACGCGTCCTGGTATGAGTACGCGAACGTGAGCCGGAAGAGGAGGAGGGAAGCAGCGTGTTTCCGCACACGAAACCAGAAAAAGGTGGGGGGGTGGGGCCGAAGACGAAATGCGCGCCGGACGACACGGCGTGTAAACACGCGTCCCTCGACACGATATTGCTTGGGAGGGGGGGTGGATGTGAAAGCTCTCTCTCTCTCTCTCTCTCTCTCTCTTCGCAAACACGACACGCGTCGCGTGCTCAAATTACACAGCGCGCTGAGTCGCACCGGAGCTTAGGTAGGAAGAATGGGAGGTGAAACTGTTCGGCTGCCCAAACCTCCTGCGCTACACTACGCATGACGTCACCTTCAGGCCTCCCCCCTCGGGCAACGCGTTCCTCTCAACACCTCTCAGACATGCAATTGTTTAGATTTCAGCCCGCCACAGCAGAAGACTGCTGCTGGCTAATTAATCAGTTAGTCAAACCGAATATTTTCCCTTTAATTTATGTATGCAGTCTATCCCAAAAAAGGGCGTGCGTTTATGTGTTTATTACACACACACACACACACACACATACATATATATATATACACACACACAAAACTGGGCCAGGGCCGTGAAAAATTTAGTTTTTCAAGCTGTTAAGAAGTGTGTTAAACATGTCCAATGTTCACAGTTCACAGGAAAGCGTAACAGCGGAGGCACTGCACGCAGATTCAGCGCCTTGCGAGTAGGAGCGATGGGGCGCCGGCCGCGCGTGTTATTGTCGCCCGTATCGCTGTGCCTCGAACGCGAAATAAGCGGGGTGGATATGGAGCAGCGCCTGAATGGAAAGGCAGGATAAATGGGAGATCACTGAGAAAATCCGCCGACCAGCAGCATCGTCCAGCACGATTCCCATGTGCGGAAATCCGGAAGTTGCCGCACCGGGAATCGAACCCGTTTCGCCTTGGTGGGGTTCTGAGCTCTCTAACCGCTACGTCAACTGCGGCCCAATATAATTTTAAAAAAATCGATTTAAGTATACAGAATATCCCAAATCCATGTTTACACTATTTGAACGAGAATAACAGAAAAACCATTAAAGACCTTCTAATGGGACTACTTGTATTTGATACTATAAGGACAGCATTAGGTGTGTGAGAATGTTAATAACAGTTGGAAATGTCCAATATGTCCCCCATCAGCAACAAGACATCGTCTGCAACGCTGTAGAACAGAGCGACAAACAGTAGCTACGGTTTCCATGGGAGTAGATTCACAGGCGGTCACAATCGCGTCTCTCATGGCATCGAGCGTCCTGGCTTTGCGGCGTGCACAGTGTTCTTCAGAGTTCCCCACAGACAACAATCTAATGGCTTTACATCTGGAGATCTGGGCGGATACCCAACACTTTCTCGTCGGCCTACCCACCTCCCAGCAAATATTACATCCAGGAGCGACTGTACGTCTCGATGGTAATGTGTCGATGCACCGTCCTGCTGGTAAAAGCAAACGTCATATGGGTAGCATTAGTAAACAGCTGCCACAATGTTTAACTGCAACATTGCTCGGCAACTTTCACCTGTCAACATTCCGTCAAAGAAAAATGGCCCTTCAATTCCTCTGGCAGACATACCGCATCACACTGTTACTCCAGGAAGATTAACTGCTTGTTCCACTAGAATGTGGAAGTTCTCATTGGCCCAGTACACACAATTGGGATAGCTGATGTTAAGGTATCATCATCGGAAGAAACAATTACGTCAGTAAAATGTTCGATGTCGTAGCACAAGTTCGTAACCCACTAAAAAAATTCGCCTTCATTCATAGCGTGAAGTAACAAGGGAATGTAAGGCATCAGATTCGTGTGCCTTAAAGTGCGATGGACTCTTGTGTTACTGACGCCTGTCTCACGCGCAGCTGTGGACCTAGACTTTCCGGGGGGACACGTTAATGTGTGCAACACAGCCGCCACACTTCCTTCGTTCGGGGCGTTCTCTTCCTGCCGCATCGTCCTTTCTTCTCATCGCACACATTTCCGTCCCTCTTAAAGTTGTGACGTAATCGTGTCGTTGTTACAAATACTCCCCACAATCGTCTCTACACCTCAAAAATATTCTCACATTTCCAATAAAGCGTCAAAATACACTTAAGTTGCTCGAAATAAAGCCTTGTCACATCAGCGATTTCCTCTACAACTGCAGTGCCGCCGCTCGTGTCTGCAAACGGAACTGACACAAGTTTAATGGGTACGTGCGCTCGCACACACGCAACAGTGTCCTTACAGCAGTCCTATCACATTGTATTCGATGGTTTCTCTGTTGTCCCCGCTAAAATAGTGTAAACTTTAATTTCGGACACCCGGTACTAAAAAAATTAAGGCCCACAACGACGATGAGGAGACTGAATATTAAGGGTGGTCGATATAATTCGGCACACCTGCCCATCTAACCTGACGTGAAAACTGACGACTTGACGGAGCTGAAAACTTGCGTCCATACACATCCGAGTTACCTTTGCGAGGTTTCCAGTCGTCGGCATCGATCGAACTCCAGTGGTTATACACGCGTTTACTTTGTATTTGCAAATTCCATTCCAATTGGTTTAAGTATATTCTAGATGCCTGCAATATAGTGTTCTAACATGGAGGAAGCATTGGTGTTTACGGTGTTGCTTGTGGCGTTATGTCAGAAAAGAAAAACTAAAATAAAAGGGAGAAGATGGTCAAGAGAGGGGCTTCTAAAAAGGGGTCAACAGTCGCATATTAATTTATTGAAGGAACTAAGTGACTAACCTGATTATTGGCGTAATTATTTACGCATGGAAACTGACACGTACGTGCGATTATTGTCGTTGGTCACCGCAGGGATGCGAAAACAGGAAACAGTTATGCGAAATGTGATCACGCCCCACGAGCGTCTGAAGGTGACTGTGGAATTCCGAGCGACTGGCGGTAGTTGTAAAGACATGAAATACTCAACAGCAATCTCCAAGCAATCGCTCTGCAAGATCATACCTGAAACATGCCGTGCATTGTACAAGGGACTGAAAGAGGAAAATATAAATGTTGTAATGTTGTGAGACGTGACAGATGTGACACAGTCGAACATTAGCTCGCCTAACTCAGTCGGGTACGAACACTGAAACTCAAGATTATAAGCGCGCCAGAATAAAATAGACGAGCTGGAAATATAGTTCAAGTGTATTTATTTATACTTTGCACTTAAGTTACAATAGCGGCACGAAAAAAATACTTCACGCAAACAAGCAGGGACAAGATTTAAATCACAGTATCGATTATCCTGCAGTCGAAAACACTCTAATCACGAGTCTATTTACGAAGGCGGGAGAGAAAATAAACACAAGATAAAGTATACACTCTCCCGGCGCCCTGGCACCAGCGTAAATAATCTAGTAGTTTTTGGTTAGTCCAAAATATGACGAGAAAGAAAGATCGCGGCGCTGCCGGTGTGAGTTGTAATCGCGACTCGTGTGTACTCTTCAAACATCCATCTTGGGTTCTCACTGACTGGACCACTGGATTACTACTCTGGAAAACTAGCATTCGAAATTGATTACTGCTCTCGGCTAGCAGGCCGTGCCTACCATAAATATCTTCTCAAAGCTTTATTGCATCACTGAAAACTGGCCAATCGGGGCACCGCGTGATGCGATCATATCTAAAAATAGTACACACACCCCTCGCAACACGGGCGTGTGTCTCGTCACGTTGCCACAGCACGACCCTTGTCATACTACCTATGTTGCGCCGTATCGCAACAGCCAACTACGTGTCCTTAGCTTCCTAGTCAAATAAAAGGCCGTTGCATCACCTTATGACTATTATTGCTACTGTCAAACAACTTGGAATAAAATAATAAATTGTGAAAATCTAAAATATATAAAATAAATACAAATTACTATTATCACCAAGTTTAAAACACCGAATAAATTACATTAGTCCCCAAAAGTGTAGGAAAATGACATATTTCCCGCACATATCAATCACTATTACTTGCAACATTACATTACCCCCTTCGGTTTGGGGAATATTTGGAAGAGAACTGTCCCAAATCGAAACCTGCCTGATGGTAACCTCATGATATATTACTGTACTGCGATTCCCTTTCTCAAAAATCAAATAAGTTTACATGGTATTACACAGGTATTCAAAGATTGTTTCACAGGAAAATACATCACATTACACATTGCAGAAAATATTCATTGAGATCTTACTCACAAATAATTCATAACACATATCTACCTTAAATAACAATTAAAATTCACACTTCACATTCTGTAATAGATGTGGTCTAATATGGTCACATTAATATCTTAAAACAGTTGTACTTCAACATGGGTACAGTTCTCAATATTCTTTCTGGTTCCTCACAGGTATCAGCGTACAACATCTCAAAAAGGGGACCCAGATCTGCCCAAACTAAAAAAAAAATCCACTGCCTTTCACATCAGTTCAGTGCTGAAAAACTACAGAAAGAGACCTCAGGCGTGTCCCACAAAAATTATTATCCAAGGACACCATCCATCATAACTGGAGCAACACCCTACAACTTTATACCAACATTACAAAAGTCCATACTTCTATGACATCATGACCAACTTGTAACGACACAACTCATGTTCGTAATTGCTCAAATTCCTTTCAATAAGTGGATAATTACTGACTACAGCTTTCTTCAATTAATAGTTGCTAAAATGTTCTTACCTGTGACTATCAATCACAATATAAAAGCATCACATTTATCTAAACGCATGCAAACTTTTCTGCTTAATACACTGCTTTGCAAAAAATTTACTGTATATAAATTCATACAAAATAATTTCTTTTCCATAACACCAATAGGGGCCTAATGAATTAAAATACAATTACAAGGTGCCACTTTGCACACTCTAACTCACTTCGTATAAAACATAATGTGCTTGAATTGTCACATAATGACAATATCTTACATCATCTTAAATCATAATAGTATTATAGAACACGGCATCATTCCACGCCAGTCTTACAGTTTAGTTCAGCATTCACAAAAATTGTAACATGTTTAATATTTATGCACAGTTATTTCTGAAATGTTGATAACACTTACATGACCTGTTAACAATTTCCTGGAAAATATATATTTTACAGTATCTTAATGTATTTTAAAGTACTAATTTTAATAAATATAAAAAATTATGAAGTTAACTTGCAATATTTCTTATATTATAATATAACAATCGCAATACTTGATAATGTTTTACAATTATCTACCAATAATACTAATTCACTCCGTTTTTTATATCCATGTAAAATGTTACAATCAATCACATATCATGACAAAAAGTCATGACAAAATACTTTACATTTATGAAACTACTTTTAAATGTCTCTCTATTTACCAGAATACCTTCAACTTATAAGACTATATCGCAAAAAAATACTCGAGCATATTGATTTGTAACAAAATTTAATCTAAAAAAAAATCAACATAACTTTTTCTACTTAAATTACATGACAGTAATATTTTATGAAAGATAGAAAGATAGTGCATTCACTTGAAATTCTAAAGGCCGGTCTACGCTATCAGTGAAACCGCACGTCTTACTTGATGGGCAAAACGTGTCAAGGGAATGTGACAGCGTGGACGCCAAGATGGACCGTCCTCCTTGAACTGAACCAAAACTGACGGACTGATGAGGTTCCGCATTAATTATGGGAAGCCGTACGTGAAGACCGGCCGTCTGGGTACGCACCTATCCGCCCTCAGTATTGCGTCATTCCCCGAGCACCACGGGCAGTCCCACTGGAGCACCGACACGTGTTTGTTGCTGTTATTAGGCAGTGCGTTCGTTGACATGCCAGATGTTCACAGGAATTTCTAACAGAGATTTTTGAACTGTACAGAAATAATCCGTGCTTGTGGAAAGTAAAAAGCAAAGGATATATGGACAGGGAAAAAAATAATGACGCACGTGAAACACTAGTAAACAAATGTCAGGAAATCGATCCTACGGTCAATGAAGATTTCGTTGCGGAGGAGATACACTCATTTCGCTCTACCGGAGATAACTATTGTAGGTCAAGAAGTCGGAACGCTGAGGAGTCGGCTCAGAAGAAGGCATCATATTCTTGCCTTGTAATCATACCATGCTATATGTAAATGAACATGTAAATGATTAGCACAATTATCGCGGATGTTGTCTGTCTGTTTACGTGCAGAGCCCAAACGACTAGGCCAAGTTCCATGCTTTCGAGAACTGTAAGAAGACATTCGAAATTAAAGTACTTATAGGTACCAGCGTTCTCCCAACATCCCGAGTTATAACTTGTTTTGAGCATAATACCATTCATGCGTATAAAAAGAAATTTACGGGAAATCACAACACGGTTTTCAAGGAATACATTCATTGCAAGGCACTAATAGTAAACGTTAACAATCTACACGAAAAAACACACACACACAGAGAAAATTACAACAGGCTTAATGATAACGAAAATTACTTTGATAGTGAATTCTTTGCAGGCCTATCACTACACTTGCTCTTGTTGTTGAACGGCGCGAGTCTGCCAAGGTGCAGCACCTTAGTTGTTGAAATAATGTATGCATTTATTTCTGATAATTTTCGCAACCTCCGGGACATTACCAGGACTTCCTTGTTGAAGTTTATGAATTTATTCAGCGTTGCACCTTTCTCCCAGTTCAACTGAATCAATTGCTACGTCTCCACGGTCGAGTGCGTCTGTAACTGCATAATTTTGATGACATGTTTTCCTAAAGAAGTTACGCAAGACACAGCAAGTCATTACTACAATATCAATATTCGCAACGTCGAAATTTGTTGCTGTTTGTAATATTCGGAAGCCAGAAGCGATTATACCGAACGTATTCTTAATAACACGTCGAGCTCTTGAAAGACGGTAATTTAATACCTCGGTTTCTGAATCCAACAAGTCTCTCGAGTATGATTTGAGAAAGTCAGGTCGAAGTGCAAATGATTCATCACCTACGAAAACATACGGGAGAAGGGTATCTGTATTAGGAATGTTATCAGGCTGTGAATGCTGAGCCTACCTTCGGCGAGTCGCTCATCAAATGTAGTATTTGCAATCACACCTCCGTCCGAGATTCTACCATTTGTTCCTACATCGCAGTATATGAATTCGCAATCAGCACTAGCGATACCCGTGAGTACGAAGCTGTGAGTGTGTTTTTAGTTAGAATAGTAGAATTCACTACGTGTAGGTGGTGTTATCCTCGTATGCTTACAATCCACACAGCCAAGGCAATGTGGAAACTGTCACTTTCATTCGAATTCCTGTGCAACGGCACACCAGTCTTCTTCATTTTTCGGAAACTGCAATGGAACAAACGGACCATACTAAATAAAAGCATCGAATGTATGTGGCAACGTATTTGTACTTAATTTCATTTCACCACAAGTAATTAAATCGCGCGCATAAATGTTTTGACGAGTTGCATTAAACTTGTTAAAATCGAAATTTGTGAATAGCGACGTATGATTGTCACAATATACATGTTTCAGATCGCAGATGAGACACTGAGTCAGGGGTAAGAGCACGTGGACGACATTCCTCTGCTATCTGCATCCTCGACCGATGTGGAAGGAACCACCAGCGTGCGAGCTGCCCCGTCAGCTTCCGCACATCAACGGTCAGAGGGCAACAGGAAGCATCCGTGGGACGACGTCAATGTAACAAATGTACTCCATCTAGCCGGGGTGCGACTGAAACTCTGCAATCGGACGATCGTTTCGATATTTACGGTAAACATGTTGCACCCACACTTCTAGTAGATGACCCGCAACAAGGCATATTAGCCCAAAAGTTGATCAGCGATGTGTATTCAGAAGTGTCCGTAAACTCTCCGTAAAATTACGGACACATAGATTTTCAAAAACGGACCCTCCGTAAGTTTCTCAGAACTCTCCATGAATTCACGGAACCTCTCCGTTAATTTCCTTGTTAATTTTTGTAATTCCAGTTTTTAAAAAAAAAGAGAAAATAAAATCATTTATTTTAATTATGTGGGTGTTATACTTTGTACAATAAAAGATTCTTTAAAACGTAGAAATATTTTATTCCTAAGCAAGATTTGAACTCGGGCCCTAAAGTTAGAAGCCCACGACTCTTTAAATTTTTTTTAACTATGACTTTATGGACTTTATTGACCGATTCAAGTGCCGTTGGACATCGCGTGTGTGACGTTTGACGTAGCGTGTGTGACGTTTGACAGGGGGGGGGGCGTATTTTGCCGAGTGACGAGCCCAAGTAGTAGACCGACCTAATGACAAATCCACAGTAACCACGCGCGCGACATGCGAACTGAGAATCAGCCGCGAAGGAAGAGGAGCGCGAACTCCCGACCCTCCGACTGCAAGTCTGCCACTCCGCCCCTGAGCTATGGGGGCACAGCAGTAGCCGATGGTGAAAACGAGGTGAGTATGGAGCAGCGCCGGAATGCAGGGGCGTGGGAAACGGGAGTTCTCCGAGAAAACCCGCTGACCAGATGCATCGTCCGGCACGGCCAAATTATCTACAATTTCCCACGTGGGTTTTAGATATAACTTTGGTAGTTCTGGTACAGACACATTAGCAACTTTTGCAGTTTACATTAAAGTAAGTGTATTTTGTGTTGTTAAATGTTACAAACGCCTAATGCTGCTTTTTGACGTTTGAAAGAATTTGCTAGTAGCGTAGATAACCGAACCGTCACAGAAACGATAATTTTCTGGTTGCAGTGGCGAAGAAAGGTTCGTGTAGACTCGGCATTGTTCGTTCCCGAAACACGAAGCTATGGGAAATATGGAGACTTTTTTTTTTTTGCATTTACGGAGTTAGCTCCGTTTTTCGTCATTACGGATTGCGTTTCCGTATATTCACCGTACATTTCCGTAAATATACGGACATTTCTAAAAGTGAGGATAAACTGATTATTTGTCTTCTGAGTATTTCTAGTTGTGATGCTAATGGAATATATTTAAGTTACGTTAAATATTATTCTAGTGAGAAAAGAAAATCCCAGTTTTATTGGGAAACAAATATGCTGTCACGCATATATAACTTCGTAAGGAAAATAACATAGTGCGATGTACCTATTTCACTGACCGCGCTGTCTACGAAAATAAGATATTTAATCAAATTATTGATCCAGCTCAGTCCTGACAGCCTTTTTCTGCGGCCACAAGGAAGATTATACTTTTCTTCTCAGTAACAGACAGGTTTCATTTTTATTCATAATTTTTTCGTTTGATAGGTTTTTGCAAAACACTTTGATTTGAAAGTTACATGTGTGGAAACGGATGTAATGCAGGTAACATATTGTTACTCGCTGACGCGAGCTCCATGCGCGATCCGACTCTGTGTGTGTGTGTGGGAGGGGGGGGGACCTCGACTAAGGTGGGACTGAATAACTTGTGATACGGACTTTATTTAAATATTATAACTGTCAAATAAGGACATATAATTTGTAAAATAATTGAATAGGTTTTGATACACTGTCAATTGGAACTGATTTTTAATTATTTAATTTCGTTAATTTCTTTGAGGCAATAGTAAATTGTATTGATTGAAGTGATTAATTGTAAACAGCAAATTATATCAGTTTATTGTGAGATGTTGAGTCGAGAGAGTTTTGTTTTTAATTATTGTAAATAAAATTAGGAAATTAGAATTAACTATTTTATTTAGTTAAGACCTCTATCCCTTAATGAACTTGGTTTATAGCACTGACTTTTGAGAAATTGTAAGAATATAGTCGAAAATACATTGACACCTTTTTCACCTTAGAAATTTGAATTTAGAAAAATCCTGAATTTTGTTATAAGTGTTTATATAGCCAGTATTTTAAAGAAAAGAGCATATTTATATCTTATCGGGTTAATGAGCTATTGAGGAGTCCTCGAAAGCACTTTTTTTNTATTTTAAAGAAAAGAGCATATTTATATCTTATCGGGTTAATGAGCTATTGAGGAGTCCTCGAAAGCACTTTTTTTTACTCCTTCCACCCTCTTAGGGTTGAATTTACAAAAAAAAAACATTCTGAGTGGGTGCCTGTGCCCTAAGGGGAAACTATCCCTAATTTTTTTTATCCTTTTGCGTAACAGCGGTTTGGCCTGTGCGTTGATGAGTAAGTGAGTCAGTCAGTCGGAAACTTAATTTAATACACAGGAAGATTAGAGAACGACTGTCAAGTTTCGTTTTTGGTAAATCAAGATGTCTCTGAGCTTATAAACAGGATACTTGTTTATGCTTCTAAAGTTCTCTAATACCCTGATATCAACTTCCCTGGAAGGACTTAAAATGTATTTGAAATTAAAATTTGGAAATCACATATTTTAAATGTTATCTCGAGAGGATGGACTGAAATAAACATTGAAATTTAATAAGTATTTGTCTGAAGACAAGCTTGTTAGGAATGCAGTCTTCTTTCATGATGGCGGATACATAAATGTGACACAATGCCCGGAGCATTTTGGCAGGATTTCCTTAGAAAGTGAACTTTATGAAATTCGCCTTTCCAGAGACGAAAAAAGAGATAAAAGAGATTACATTATACGTGTGCACGCATACGTGAGTCCATTGTAACTACGTTCTGGCTCAACGAATTCTGGTTAACTGTCGTACTCAATAGTTTAACAACGTAGCCGTAATATGTGAATTTGAACTGAAACGATTTCGAAATAGGGAGATGGATTGAAGACACTAATTACTAAACAGGACAGGGTAGGAACAATCGCGGTTTGTACCGTTCAGCATTTCCAGTTGAAGTAAGTGGGTANCTAATTACTAAACAGGACAGGGTAGGAACAATCGCGGTTTGTACCGTTCAGCATTTCCAGTTGAAGTAAGTGGGTAGAGCTTGTTGGATCTGATGGGCCTAAACAGACTTTAATATGTGTGAAAATACAGTCAAATTAGCTGCAAAAATTTTTTATCACTCACTGAAGTCTCACATACAAATAACCTCGAAATACTGTTGGACGAAGGGAGCCTAATTTCCGAGGGCTGGGCAGATGATGGTTTGGTATGGTTTCAATGTTTTGACGTCATGCCATCTTTTGTATTATGAGGTCCAGCTATTTTATTCATTGTAGTTCAGTTTCTGTGATGGTGAGTAGATGGCTGTATACAGTAACTTACTTTCTGTCTGCGTCTTCACCCGGGTGTACTACACCAAGTAGCTACTAATTTACTTTTCAAAAGGACCTCTTTCTACAAAAAAATACCAGATTGTTTGTCGTATACGTTGACCGCCTTTTTGTATACGCTGACGAAGTGTTTCGATGTTGAGAACGGGTGTTGCATACACAATTGTTTTCATGTAGTCCCACAAATAAAAATCTAATGTGTTTCTAAGTCTGTAGAACATGCAGGCCAGCCAATAGGTCACACATGACCTAACCATTTGTTCAAAAATATTTCGTTCAAGACAAATTTTGATATTTGGTTAAAATGAGGCGGTGCACAATCATGCATAAACCACATGCGACGTAAGAGAAAAACCTTCCTAAAGTTTAGACATTTTTTAAAGGAAATTTAAGTAATATTAACGTGTTAATCTCCGAACCAAAAAAAAACAGTCTGATTAGATTGTCACCAGGTATTCCTGCCTATACAACGACGCTTAATTATTGTTGGTTTTCTGATTGTCCAATAACTCGTGGATTTTCTACAGTCCAACAAGTGTGTTATGAAAATTGAAGATTCCCTCTCTGGTGAATCCAGCTTCGGCAGTAAATAACACTGTGGACAGTAAATACGGTTCACTGATAAAAAATCTCCTGAAACCAAGTACAAAAGTTTACTCTTGGAGAAAATCATCGTTGTTAAGTGCATTGACTTGTTGAAGACAGCACGGATAAAGCAGTTGCTGTCGCGGAACTCTTTAAATTGTCGCGTGTCCAACATCCTGTACTGCTGCTATTTTTCGGGTACTTCTTTCAATATGCTACAAAGAGTTTGATAGTTCGAACACTAACGGATTTTCCATCGCCTTACACTCTTTTTTTTTTNTCTTTCAATATGCTACAAAGAGTTTGATAGTTCGAACACTAACGGATTTTCCATCGCCTTACACTCTTTTTTTTTTGTGAGCCTGTATCTCATAAGCGTACACGTAATCGCTGGTATGTTTTTTTTAAGCCTGGAAGATATNTTTTTTTTTTTGTGAGCCTGTATCTCATAAGCGTACACGTAATCGCTGGTATGTTTTTTTTAAGCCTGGAAGATATATATTAGGAAAACAATCCGCATAGAGACGCCTTGCTTCTGTTGCATTACATTCCGCTAACTCATACATCATACGCATGTCTGCCATTTCTTGTTCTCAATAACTCATTATCACGTTCAACTCGCAATACAGGACTGTATCAACTACCTTTTTCAGGAGGACAAATAGGAATAACAACAAGGCCAAGCAGACCACATGTTTAAACGAAATTTTTCCCATTGTTTAGTGTCTTGTACCTACCAGTGAAAAGGGTCACACATATTAAGAAACAGTCTGTATGTCAAAATCCAGGACCAGAAACTTGCAGGTGGAGAGTGGAGTGAAAAGATTTGGACGGCTATTAACATCGAGGTCTTGAGAGCCGATCAGAGTGAAGTGAGGTGAGTAAGTATGTAGCAGCGCCGGAATGCAAGGGTAATCAAACCCGGTTCGCCTAGGTGGGAGGCAAGTAGTTAAACCACTACATCACCACGGCCCCCAGAAACTTGCAGGTGGTACCCGGAAAAGGTGCACACCAATATGTTTGTTATCAAGGGATAAAAATACAGGTTTGTAATTAATATTCTTATTTTGCACGGCTGCAAGGCCGCATGCCATATCACTTGTAATCGGGCGTATAGAGACGTGTCATCTGATGCGCTTGCCTGGGCCGCTCTTCAGCGCGTCTTTTTTTTTTTGGCGTTGTTCAAGCACGCCGCTCACGCCACAGTCCACGACAATGCGCCGCCGGCATCTCGGCCCGCCGCCTTGGTTTGCCCAGGGAGTGTCTCCGCAGGATTTCGCAACTCGTTTCCGGTTCGTTAGCTTTCTCCGCGAGTAATCGAAACTTGAATGGTTTGAGCCCAAGCACCCGGTGCCATGCCAGCCCGCACCCAACGCCGAGTCCAGGCGGTCGTGTCGTAGATAAATATACAGCGAGCTCGAGCTTTCTCTCCGTCAACCCGACCAGTGACGACTACATATGTACAAAGGAGCCACCCAGGATCGTGACGAATACTCAGGTGCGATTGTTTCTCCAGAGCCTTTCGGCTGTGATAAGTGTGTGTGTGTGTCTCTCTCTCTCTATCTCTCTCTCTCTCTCTCTCTCTCTCTCTCTGTGACGTGGCATGGGTGCGGTACAAAAGGAAGCTATGCTTGGTGGGAATTGCATACTGTTCCGGGACGTCAGGCGAATCAATGCACTTTCAAAAGGAGAACAGTATAAAACAATTATTTTCCCTTACCTAAGTGTTAAGTGCAGGTCCGAGATAGGGGTGGGGACCCATGAGAGTCTCAGGGTTAAGCTCCTAATGCCTACCGGGAAAGGAATTCATGCAAGGAGGCATGCATCGCGGCAGAGAGGAATTGGGCAGCCATGACTAGGTCCTAAACGTAACTACAGTTAACCCATAACCAAGAAGTGAGAGGGGAAAATTGGCATCGGCACCGTAAAAAAAAACCCTCGACAGAATAGAAGTTAAAACCCAATCATGCATTAAAATAAAGTATTACAGGAGAAATATGAGTGAGAACCAGGCTATCTATTATTTGCATGGGTTGACCAGGGAGATGGAGGGGAGGAGAGATGGATAGAGAGGTGGTGGGACTTCCTTTCTGATTTATTTTGCATAGGCTAAACCAGAGTGATGGTTACACATCACTATGGTGAAGGGAATGGTGCAACTAGGCCACTTCCCCTCCCCCTTGCTTTGAAAGCTATTATAAAAGGATTTCCGTGTAAAAGGATCCCCATCTATTCGCTTAAGACGCGACGAGTATTACCTCACACAAAGTATGTTTTTGACTGGTTGTTATTGAGTTTGCACTCGAAAGGAACAACCCAATAATAATCAATAAGATTACTGTTGAACGTAAGCAGTAAAAAGGAAATCCCAATGGCATCACGATACCCTGCACGTACGTATATTCATCCTGAAAACTACCCTACTGGAAGCAATCATGACTGTTAATTGTTTTAATAACTGCATTTGTATCTGATTTAATGTTGGTTGCTGCGGGTTTACAGTGAATTACACTGACCTAGATTTTTATTCCGCATGTGAACCAGCCCTGAAAATCGAACGCACGCAGATGAAGATATACACAGTAGAACATGGCATCCCGTCGCACCGCTCTGCAACACCGTACCTTCATTTCATGTTTATTTCCCTTGCTAGCCAAAATGATGGCGAGAAAATGGTGAAATGTGACGAAACGATGCTGTATAAGAAGACCAACTTGCTATTCGTTTCTGTGAACTTACTTACCGTGCAGCTGAGGCCTAACTCGAATCAGCTAACTCCGTCTGGAAATTACGTTTCCGTGCGCAGATTCCTAATGGTAATTTGGAAGGTCGTACATTTCCCGCGTTGCTTTTCTGGAAGATGCCAATCCAAAGGTGTGTCACAGTCCCCGGGGTTTACTGATTCGAGTTATCCCTCAGCTGTACGGTACGTAAGTTCAAAGAAACAAATGGCAAGTTGTTCTTCTTATACAGCATCGTTTGGTTAAACTACCCCATTTTCTTGCAATTATTGGCTAAACAGGGAGATAAAATGAAATGAAGGTTCCGTGGTACAGAACGTTAGCACGGGATGCTTAATTATACTGTGTATAGTTTATTCGTAGTGTCTTCACACTTTTTGAATCAAACCTTTGAAAAATCACACGATACATGACATATTTGGTAGTTTCCTAAACATGTCAGATACCACAAGCGTTTTGAACTTCTGTTAACACATAGGTCTCTTATTTTTTGTTAAACTTAAATTTTACTTTCTCTTAATGCTATATATTAATATTTCATTTATAATTAATATGTTTAAAACAAAAAGAAAAAAAGTGTGTTGGTATTGCCTAGTAAGAAATAGTCCTCATACAAAATATTATTAAACTGAGTGCGCACGAACACGGTGCGTTGACCCCTTAGTTAAGCTTTATCTGCATGAGGCGGAGCAATACCCTGAAAGTAGAACTTAAGCAGGGCTTTAGAAAAGTTGGAAATAACCATGAACGAACTATACGTCTTCGTTGATATGCTTCAAGTTAAACACTTGCTACACGCAATTTACGGAAGCCATCTTAAAGGTGGGTTTACAATTGAAAAAATACCCTTTATTCGAGTACAGAAGAATCGAAACTGTATTTCAATGTGCTGGTTTACAATACAACCTGGCAGGACGTGTGTGTTGTTGGATTTTCCTCAAGCGTTTAAATAAAGGCGTTGGTTTAATATCTTACGTGAAAGTTCTGTAACGGTAACCGATCAGAGTATAGCATTAGGTGTTTTTTTTTTGGCGGTAAATTGGCATGTACAGTTGTCAGCAAGCATCAGAAATATTTGAAATAGAAATGCGTAATCAATTTTATGATTATATATATGAATTGAATTTACAATATGAAGATACTGCCAAAAAAATGATGTGACTGAAACGCTTCTCGGATTATGTGAGGTTAAGTTGTTAGTTATCAACAAAGGGTAAAGAGGGTACTTTCTCCAAACGCGAGCGTTCATCCGTTGAAATAAAAAAAAATTATCATTTGAGTTGCAAATCCTATGAACAGAAGACGTGGTTCCGTGAATACGATCGATGATTACTGCATAATTTTTAAGTCATATTTTTTCAATTTTTAACCCACTCTGGGTACTGGAGGAAGTGAGACTAGGTGGTGCGGAGTGGCGACAGAATGCAGTGTTTGGTTGGAAAGGAAGCACCCCGAGAAGATCTATCGGTCACTGGCAACATCCGCTGCCTTCTGTTTGTAGGCTGTTCACGATTATTTAAGCATTTCTGAAATCAACCTTTGAAAAGTGTCACTGCCGCTACCTCCATATGTTTTAACGGGCATACTGTGGCTGGCAAGCGCCCAGTAAAGTTGGTACTGACCGAGGGAATGTAGTTCCACGTATAAACGTTGAACTAAAAGTGTTTTGTATACATTTGAAGATATTGAAATGATTTCTATTGCTGTCTGTGTTTTAATGCATATAAATGTAAGAACTATCAACTTTTTAAAGTATTAATTTTTCTGATAATTTCATAGTTTCACTTGACTGACGTATGAATAAAGTGAACAGGTCCACGGCAATGTTAATTTTACGTATGGTGGAAGGATACATAATGTGCGTACAAGTAGATTTTAAGCGGGGCTTTCAAAAGTGCTCGGTTTACTTACCGTGAACAGTCAATAGCTCACATCACTGAAGGAGGCCGACGTGCAAACCGCACAGCAGCTGGGACACTACTGTGTCATTTAAACTATTCTACTTGACAAATTTGCATGAAATTTGGAGCTTATTGAGTTTCATATCATTTTCTCAATAAAACTGAAGTGTGCTAAACGTTTGATGACAAACACCAGCAGCTTATTTGGTTCCTGAAATATTCCACTACAGCTACGAAAACACACATACAATACTAACGCAACATACAATATTTATTTGTAACTTAAACTAAAAAATTTAATTTTTAATTCAAAAATAGGGAACAGTTTTCGAAATTACGAACGTTTTGTTCGAAAGAGAAGTTTTCAGACCAATTTCAAAACCTTGCAACTGATGTCCTAGTCCAGAGAACTGGTTGCTTAAAATGGACTGCACTTCTTTCTCATCGTACCACAAAGATTATGATCTTGTTTACTGTATTTAAGAGTTGATAAAATATATTAAATTAAATTTCATCATCACGTCTCTTTCACTTTCAGCGGCATATTTTGAATGTATCCACGAATTATACTTCTTAAAATGAATCACGTCCTCGCTACTTTCGCCCAAATTGCATAACTGTCTACTTTCATCTTCTACATTTTATTCTTTCATTTCTGTCTATATTATACAGAGGCACAACTTTATAATGATTTTTTTTCCAGTGATGCAGCTATTTTTGCGCGGACTTACTGTTAATTGAAAAAAATTTCCTGTATTTTTCTCTTTTCGTATTTGTATATGTAATGCGAATATTATTATAATTAGTCTTGTTTATCAGCTGATTCGTATTTCAAAATAAAGATTTTACATTTCCTTAAGGGTTCCCGTGATTCGATAAGTCCAACTAAGGCAACTAGAAGAGGTTCAGATTAGAAAATTCCATAAATAGAATAATTTGGATGATTCGTCATTAGGGGAGGGGGCATCAGATCCTCGGAACCATTCGCCTTGACTTTGACTCCGAGTCCGTTGACCTTGAATGACCTTAAACTCGTAAAATTAAAACAAATATTTAAAAAATATATATTATAAAAAATGTTTTTAAAAAAAAGTGCATTAACGGAGGTTCCCCCAGCACCACGTCCAGCAGACGTCCGACCCTCCTCCAATTAATCACATTGTCTTAACATTTCCCTCCCCCACCCCCTCTTCTTGCTCATTCCGTCGTATGCAGCCATCTTGGATTTCATATGTTCATTTTAACATCACCTATGTGGCGCTAGTGTATTATAATCGATTTCGCCACTACGCGAGCTGGCGATTTAGCCACCATGTAGCTGCAATATTTGTTTATGTTTATAAAGTATATGTGGTTCTGCCGGTTTCCTTTCAGCCCCATTCCTCACCATACCATATCTACTTTAAAATTTTTTTAGTATCATCCACTAGAGCGAAATGGTAACTCATGTTTCAATAAACATAATTATTTTATTTAAATTTTTTTGTATAAAAGCAGGTGCTTTTTATTGCCAATGCGTTAAAAAATAAATAACAAACAACATATTTTTAATCTCAAAACTTATTCTACAGATAATGAAATATACATAATCAGCAAACAATCAATAATTTTTTCTTTAATATTCTTTGAACGGAGTTAAAATTGCTAATTATTTTAATCTACAGAGTTTCAATACAATTTTCGGGTATCTTATAGAAGGCAGAGCAATTCATGTATTGCAGTAAGCAGGAGTGCTCTACGAATAGTTGCTACGAAGACCTTCGACACAAGCAGCGCCAGTACTTGTATCCGATTAACCATCCATAGCATGATCATTGCAGCATAGACCTGACTCCTCTTTGATCGATGGGTTGATGGAAGTAGTACAAACCTCCGGTTCATCGACACTATGTGTGTCGGTAGCAGAACCAGCACCGGCAACCCCAAAAAGACACCTTGCTGAGCGGCAACAGTGACGAGTGGGTGCAGGTTCGTCTCTGGAACCGGAAGCAGAACCATCCATGATGGGTACTGATACGAGTGCCTGGTGTCGGCGATTCACTCGGCGGCATCTGGTCGTCTGGTTGTTGGCATCCTTCTTGGACCCAGGCTGCTGAGAATGGATCGATGATTCGTGCGCCGCCTGAGTTAACTCCGCAGCACAGTCTGGTGCATGGATAGTAGCGTTAGCCTCTGCCAGGGCGATGATTTGGTCCATGGTGCAGGGGAGCTGCGTTTGCGGCATCACGTGGATGACGAAACAGGCTGATTATCCTAGACGGTCCACTTGATCCTTCATTGGTTCGTAGACGATTGTAAAATGTGCGAATCGCCAGTGTTGCATGCCACCGCCACCGCAGGTCTCGGTGTAGGTGCGCAGATATCCTTCTTCTGCGATGAAACTATACTCCACGCTAACATAGTCTGGCTTGGTGTTTATGCAAATGCTCGTAGGACAGAATGGNCTTCTGCGATGAAACTATACTCCACGCTAACATAGTCTGGCTTGGTGTTTATGCAAATGCTCGTAGGACAGAATGGTGTCATGGTGACGATCAGTTCTCTAGGCGGAGACTAACTGAGCTCGTCGATTTTCCCACTTATATACACTGAAAAGCCAAAAAAATTGTTACACCTTCCTAATATCGTGTAGGGACACCACGAGCCCGCAGAAGTGCCGCAAGACGACGTGGCATGGACTCGACTAATGTCTGAAGGTATGCAGGAGGCAATTCACACCATGAATCCTGCAGGGCGGTCCACAAATACATAGGAGTGCGAGGCGGTGGAGATCTCTTCTGATCAGCACGTTGCAAGGCATCCCAGATATGCTCAATAATGTTNAGTGCGAGGCGGTGGAGATCTCTTCTGATCAGCACGTTGCAAGGCATCCCAGATATGCTCAATAATGTTCATGTCTCGTGATTTAAGTGGCCAGTGGAAGTTTCTAAAGTCAGAAGAGTGTTCCTGGAGCCTCTCGGTATCAACTCTCGACGTGTCGGTGTCGCAATGTCCTGCTGGAATTGTCCACGTCCGTCGGAATGCACAATGGACATGGATTGGTGCATGTGATCGGACAGGATGCTTACATATCTGTCACCTGTCAGAGTCGTATCTAGAAGTATCAGGGGTCCTATTTCATGCCAACTGCACACGCCCCACACCATGACAGAGCCTCCACCAGCTTGAACAGTTCCCTGTTGACATGTAGGGTCCATGGATTCATGAGGATGTCTCTATACCCGTACACGTCCATCTGCCCGATACAATTGGAAATGAGACTCGTCAGACCAGGCAACATGTTTCCAGTCATCAACAGTCCAATGGCGGTGTTGGCGGGCCCAGGCGAGACGTAAAGTTTTGTGTCGTGCAGTCAACTACGGTGCATGAGTGGGCTTTCGGCTCCGAAAGCCCATATCAATGATGGTCCGTTGAATAGTTCGCACGCTGCACTTGTTGATGCCCCAGCATCAAAATCTGCATCAATTTGAGAAAGGATTGCACGTCTNCCAATTTGAGAAAGGGTTGCACGTCTGTCACGTTTAATGATTCTCGTCAGTCGTCGTTTGTCCCGTTCGTTCACGATCTTTTTCCGGCCCCAGCGATGTAGAAGATTTGATGTTTTACCGGATTTCCGATATTCACGGTACACTCGTGAAATGGTCGTACGCGATAATCCAAATTTTATCGCTACCTCGGAGATGCTATGTACCATCTCTCGTGCGCCGACTATAACAACACATTCAAACTCACTTAAATCTTGATAACCTGCCATTGTAGCAGCAGTAACCGATCTAGCAACTTTGCCAGACGCTTGTTGTCTTATATAGGCGCTGCCGACCGCATCGCGTTACTCTGATTGGTTCCATACCTCTGTTATTTGCATAGCACGCCTATACCAGTTTTTTTGGCTCTCCAGTGAAATATGGATGTCGATCAGGTGTGCCACCATACGAAAAACTAAATTCTCTCACATTTTGAGAAGATCGGGTGACTTCGTTTCTAATTGTAGGCAGACGATTCATGGACCAAGGATGAGGCGCACTATTTGCACAGCAGCTGCACGCTCTTCAGTGTGCAGGTTCAGTCAGTTTCTGACCTATCACAGACGTGTCGCTGCTGGTTGCTGTAAAGTTTCGTCAGCTTGCGAAGTGAAGGGCATCCATATTCGGTCTGCATGTCAATAATTTCCACTTCAAATTTACACATATAGCTCAGCCATTTTTCTGCTCAGGCCCTACTACGTAAATAGGAGCCTTCGGGTACTGTATCAGCAAGTCGCGCAGGATGATTCGTGCCTGATGGTATGGAATCTTGCCTTCGTTCCATTCCAGTCTGTGTTACTACTTGATTAGCCAGTCGTTCGTATTCTTGCACTTCTCGTCCAACAGTTTTCACGAATAAGGGGATGGAAGGAGCGTGTGCGTGTTTTGCCATCGTCGTCGTAGAACACTACGATCTTATTGAGCATGAAGTCATTTTGACTCTAGAAACCCTGAAGATTACATTACACATTGAAGCTGAAGATGCTCGAAGGCGATTAAACAGTTATCGTGCATAAACAGTTATATTTACATCTTCTCTGCTGTACTAACAATGGAATGCAAGAGCCTGAAGTAGGGACTATTCGGAGAGTTGTGGCAGGGATTTGGGAAGACTCTGAGAAAACCCTCTTCAATGGAATGTAAGAGCATGAAGCAGGGACCAGTCGGGCAGTTATTTGGGAAGACTCGGAGAAAACCTTTTACATGGAATGCAAGAGCATGAAGTAGGGACCAGTCGGGGCGTTGTGGCCGGGATTTGGGAAGACTCTGAGAAAACTCCATAACATGGAATGTAACAGCATTAATTAGGGACCAGTCGGGGCATCGCGGCAGGGATTTGGGAAGACTCGGAGAACATTTTCTAGCATGGAATGCAAGAGCATGAAGAAGGGACCAGTTGGGGCATCGTGGCAGGGATTTGGGAAGACCCGGATAAATCCAACTAGCATGGAATGCAAGAGCGTGAAGTAGGGACCAGTCGTAATGTGGCAGGGATTTGTGAAGACTCGGAGAAAACTCCCTAGCATGGAATGCAAGAGCATGTAGTAGAGAAGAGATTATGGTGGAATGCAAGAGCATGAAGTAGGGAATAGTCGGGACATCGTGGTGCGTGGGAAGACTCTGAGAAAAACCCCACTTGGAATGCAAGAGCATGACATATACGATCTAGTAAGAAGGAATTAAATTTTAATCGAATTTGGCAAGACTCTGAGACAACCCCAGGAACCCGTTAGGGCATCGTTGCAGGGATCCCCCAGCTTAGAATGCAGGAGCATAAGGTAGGGACCAGTCGGGGTGTCGGGGCAGGGATTTGGGAAGACTCTGAGAAAACCGGCTAGCATGGAATGCAAGAGCATGAATAGGGACCAGTTGAGGCGTCGTGACTTATCCATATTGTGGGGTCATGAGCAATTTCAGCCGGATTGTGCATGGAAAACATTTTTTTTTAACAAATTTAGAAAAAAAATATTTAAAAAAAATAAATTTGAAATTTTGTTGGGAAATTTTGGGAAATGTAGAAATTTGTTTGCCAAAATTGGAAAATTTGACCTTGACCTTTCACCTTTGGTGACGCCATCAAATATNGAACATACTATTTCTAATTACTAAGGTAATAATTAATCTGTATGACAAAAGCCCATACCGGTAGTAATGAAACGCATCACGATTACATCTGTCCCCTGGATCATCATTCAGCCTTGGTGCACGAGGTCGCTCCGTGCTCTCCCGCATTCACTGTCGCTTCACTGAACGGTGGTTATAGCTGTATTTGAGAAGCGCTGCGGTGTTGATCGCGAGTTCTCTCCTTTGTACCAGCACAGCCAGAAGAAGTATATATATTTAGTTAGAAGAGGGCTGCAAATTCGGAAACTCCAGTTCCGGGTTCTTTTAAGAACTCGGAAAACAGTAATATTGCATAGCCAGGGTCAGTTTTAAAAATAGTGGTTCAAGCGGCTGGTTTTTCCTAGCTGTGTTTTCTGTAGAGGGGAGAAGCCAGAGAGGTCAGTTTGTGGAGAACTATTTTTTATAGGTTAGTGAGGTCTTATATACGCATTGCGAGTTTTTTTCCCGTTTCAGACCCCCTAGGGGGAAGCCCCAGCGCCATGGCAGACTCTTCGGTGCCCGTTTATAACGCCTCGCCTTGCCTCGCCGGAGGAAGGCGCGAATAAGCGCAAGGTCGCTGCCACGCCTGGACGCTGATTTGCCGGCTGCTCTGACCAATCAGAGCGCTCCGCCACCGCCTTCAGCAAAAAAGCTCCCACACCTCCGCCCCATCACAGTGTATCACACTAAAGAGTGTGATTACACTAATGTGATACGCCTTTTCCGCACTCACCTGGCACAACCCATTGTAAATCGGGTTGTCCGTCAGGATGTGCAATATCTGCCACAGTCGCATGACGACTACCGGTCAGCCATTCACCTCCTAGAGTCACTGAAGGTCGGCTTCAGTGTACTCACGCCACAATCTGAAACGCCAATTAAAGTCACGATAAAAGGCCTGGGGAGGTCCATCCCGACAGAGTTTATCCGCAAAGAGCTAGAGCCAAGTTCTCCCTGCGGGACAGGTAGCCACTCGACATGTTCGTAGTGGAACGGCTAAGCCAACTCATGAACAGTGGACTACTGTTCAGGGCCGCGGCGCCAGACGCATCAAGGTTCAAAATTACGTGCCCACTTATGCACAAGGCCTCCCTGTGCCCAACTCTAACCCCTATAGAGTGTTGAGCTATAACGAGCTGGATTTTCCATCTCTAGCCAACAATCCGCGTCCTATGCGCCAATTTAATATTCCCCCCACTCGGAACAAGGGAAAGGCGAGCCACCAAACTCGCCGCAAGGTTGGGAAATATCCTCCGCAGCAGGCTGTCGCTCGCGAGCAGCAGCCAGCTGCCCCTTCCCCTCCCCCACCCGACGCATCATTCAAGCCATCACCCAATCAGGCGCCGGCCAATGAGAGGCCAGTTTCCGTCCCGGACCACGCCAGAGCGGCCAGTTCGGTAACTAACAAGCCCATCGCCCCAGAATTAGGAACCCCGACTTTATTTCATTTAATTAATAAAGTCTTACCCATTAGCCAAAGGTAATTAAGCATTCGTCGAGAAGCTGGAGAGCCTTTTCAAGCTCCTCACCTTTTGGATGGACCCAGCACGAAGGCAGAACAAGTGTCAGGCCCTGTTGGGTTTCGCCCTTATGATGATACATAAGTACGCCAATGCTTGCTAGAGGGCAGAATGCCAGTCTACCCTCTCATTGTTTTAATGTAGTTAATAAGATTGCTTATTGTAATTCCCGAGGCGTCCGCAATAAGAAACACGAGCTGATATATTTTATTTATCGGCACCAGGTTACACTGGTCAACAAAAAAAATGTTTTTTCTTTCACAAGGACTAAATAAACAAAATCTAACTATCTTTACCACGCAGAGTTCAAATGTGTTCTCAGATTTTGTCCATCAGACAGGGTTTTTTTGTGGCACGTGTTTAAAGTTTTAAAAGAATTAGTTCTTACGAAACACTAAATAATAAATATACGGCTTATTTACGCTTACCTAAAAAGTTTTATATGATGATTTTCGGCCATATTATGCGTTCGGGATGTCTCTCTTCATGGTCCAGCAGTAGTCAGCCAGCATATTGGGACTCCATTTGCCTTGGTATAAATCCATTCACGGTATCTTCGATACTTTTGAAAAGAACCTTTGAAAAATCACCCTAGGAGTTACATGTTCAATTGGTTATAAAAAAATGGTATATGGAAAAAGGTTTTGTCTTGCTTTTAGCACTGAAGCACTATATAAATTGGTTGTTTTAAGTTTTAAGTATATTTTTTCAATAAATTTTAATAATTTGTTAAAAGTCCGTAAGAATTAACAACGGATTTTGAAGGGACATGTTGGTTATAGCTGAAAAGAAATAGTTCGTAGGTTAAATATTAATATGTATAAATTTAATGCCGTAATTGTAAAGTTAATATTGCTAAACTATATATTTACATTTTTACGTAGCACTCATGGGTAAAGATTTCACCGTTATTAATTGAAATTAAATAAATTTCAGTTGTTGTCCAGCGGACTCGTACACTCCATCTTGTTCGTTTGGGCACGTTTTTTTCAGAAGTATAACCACGCCATATTGGAGACGCTGAATTGTGGTTATAAAACTAACGTAACACATTCTTTCTACTTACAAGATAATTCTAGGTTAAGATGTAATTTTAGTATTAGCGTTGTTATTTCTGCAGTTTATCAAATAAACGTGCAAAATATAGAAAGGCATTTGAATATTTCCGTTACGTTATTCCCTTCGCAAAGAATGCAAAGGAATCGAATTTTGGTCGCCGCCAACTGATAATCGATTATTTTCGAAAGCTTTTTGTGGAGACCAAGAGATGGCAGCACATTAGCGTTGGTTCTTCAGTGCCAAATGTTAGCCGTGACTCGTCTTTCCGCCGCATAGTGTTGTTTTTATGTTGCAGTGAAGAAGCGCGACAGTTCTTGATGGAACAGAGATGTACCTACACCGCAGGTTTCAAAATGAAAGTGATTTTGTTCGCTGAAGAGTTTGGAAATCGAGCCGCGGGCCGTGAATTCGTAGTAAATGAAACGTTAGTGCGGGGCTGGAGGAATTTTTCTCACTTATAAGTCGCACCCCGAGTTTTCAATAAATTTTTTTTTAAATAAAATGTGCCACTTATATGCGATAAAATACGGTACCATTTATCACAGTGAAATCTTTAACCTGAGTGCTACTTCCAAAAGTTTATTATGTAAAATTTAACTTTTTCCTTATACCAATTATGTAAATAAATCTTAATATAATAAGTAAACTTTAATTAAATTATATAATTAACAGTTCCGATATATACTTCAATCTACCTTTTTGTATGTATTACAATATTTTGCTAAATTGATTAGCATTTTTTAGACATTTGGAGAATTTTATTAAAGTATATGACAGTTAAGATTTACATGGCATTGTTTCTCTTCAAAAATAAATTTTGGTAGTTCCCACATGGACACTGTTAACAAAATATTTGACAGTTCCCACATGACACTGTTTGTTTACAAAACATTTGACAGGTGTCACATGGCAATGTTTTGTATACATACTGCGGAATGATACATAATCGGCTCCCTGAAAGTAGATCTTTAGCAGGGCTTCAGAAAATCTTGAAGTTACCGTGAATACATTATACCTCTTTTCCATAGTAGAAATCTGCTGATGAAAACGCTCACCATGTTCATCAGAGATAGCCCCAAGATTTTCAGGGATGAAGTCTAGGTGAGAGTCCAAGAAGTGAATTTTCAAAGACATGTTGCAGCCCATTCCTTTGCACGACGTCAGAAGATCACTCACTATTTCACTATAGTTTTCTTCTTTATTATTGCCAAGAAATCCACAACAGATATTTTTGAATGATTTCCACGCGGCTTTTTCCGGTGGATGTAACAGTTCCTCAAAATGTTCATCAACCGATATTAGTAATCTTATTTGCGGCCCTATAAATATTCCTTCCTACAATTTTGCATCGCTTATTTTAGGAAATTTAGATTTCAGATACATAAATGCAGCAAAACTTTTATCCATTGCTTTTACAATTTTTTTTTATAATCCCCAATTTTATTTGCAGGGGAGGTAAATACACCTTTTCGGGATCCATTAATGGGGTATTTCTTACATTTTTATGCCGAGGAATAAGAGATTCACGTTTAGACCATTGTTTCTTTATGTAGTGAGACTTCCTATCCCTGCTGTCCCATTCACACAAAACACAGTATAATTTCGTGTATCCAAGTTGCAAACCTAGCAACAAAGCTATGACCTTCAAATCACCACAGATATTCCAGTTATATTTAGTACAGTTAATTTTTTCTAACAACAATTTCATATTTTCATATGTCTCTTTCATACCACTGGCATGCGTGACAGGTATTGATGGTAATTCATTCCCATTATGCAGTAGTACAGCCTTCAAACTAACTTTCGATGAGTCTATGAACAATCGCCACTCATCTGGCTGGTGTTGATGTCCAAGAACCTCCATTAATGAACAAACATTATTGCAAAAAACTACATGGCCTTTTTTAGAGAAGTATTCACTGAAATCACTATCGCGACTACGATAAATGCATATCTGCGTACCTTTTTGGAGTAGATTCCAACCTTTGAGCATGGAACTTAAAAGCTCAGCCGACTGTTTAGACAAATTTAAATCCCTTATTAGATAATTAAGATCGTCTTGAGTTAAAAGGTGAGGCTCTGATGAACTACTTGCTTCAAGCGTAGGGCACTTCTCTCCTTTCTTTCGTCTTCAGTATGAGCTGGGTCGGAGTCGGAGTTATCACTTAAGGTCATGAAATCTGGACACTTTGGTACAGGATACTCTTCTCTATGTGGCACAGGTCTCATTGCAGAAGCCAAATTGGGATACTTAACTGTACATTTTGTTTTGGAATTAATTCCTTTAATGTTGGTTAAGCAGAAATAACAGTCAGTTAAATGGTCATTCTGTTCCCTCCAAATCATAGGGACTGTAAAACGCATATGATGAGTAGCATTTTTCCATCCAGTGAGAACCCTAACACATGATACACAGCATATATTTGGGGCCCAGTCTTTATCGAAATCACCAGCTTTACACCCAAAATAAAGCTCATAACATTTTTTCACAAGTGGTGTGAAATTTCGCCTCTGAGACTTGAAGGTCAGTTCACCACACATGTAGCAGTAATTTTTTGGTTGAGTTAAACACTTTCTTGGCATATTGAAACATTTATAAAGCTCATAAAACCTACAAATAAAAACAATATACAGCAGAAAACCACTACACGTGTTGCCAGGCTCACTACAATTTCAATACTGGCTACTGGCCAACTGCTTACTAAAACAATGCAATATTAGACAGGCAGTCGAGACGCGTGGGAAAAGGCAGAAGGTGTCTAGTGGTGTCGCCAAGATCCTCTGAGTTGAGACGCATGGGAAAAGGCAGAAGGCGTCTCGAGGTGTCACCGAGGCGCCCCGAGTGAGACGTGTGGGAAAAGACAGAGGGCGTCTAGCGGTGTCGCCGCCGAGTCAAGACGTGTGGGATGGCGCCGAATCAAGACGAACGTGAAAGCTCCAAGTCAGATACAGCTAAGTGCCAGCGTACGTCGCTCAAGCAGCCTTTGAGTCCCCGACGCCTAACGTCCACCACGTTAAAATCCGTGAGCATTTTGGTATTTGATCCGCCCTTAAGGCTCCCAACTTGCTGGGTACAGATTCGGACAGTGTGTGTATATTTTTTGCCTAATATAGACTTCTTTATTAATACACTAAGATACCAAGTTATTTCTTCTCCCCGCCTCTCCCCATCGCCGAGGATAACAGTCATCTTGGTAAGAAAGAGTACAACCCGCCTCCAAACAAATTCGCCCCTGACGAAGCTTAGCCCTTATAGCCACAGAAGGAAAGCGGACAAAACATTGCCCGGGGTTTCAACCCTCGACATCCAAGGTGCCGTAGTCTGCGCCAGAGAGGTAACTCGTACCCTACGACCCGCCCTGTATCTCACAGGGAGTGAGTAGCGTCATACAGAAGTATATTACACGAAAATGACTGTCACAAGAAAACTATGCCTGATGGAAGAAATCTGATTACATATTTGAATTCAGCATAAAAAAAACTGGACTAGGGTCACTATTCAGTTTCCTTGTGAAAAAAAATCATGTTGACCAGTGTTATCATATCTACTGTGAACCTGTCACTAAGCGATGTCTCAGTCACAGATATATATGTATCTGTGACAAAGTAGCAGGCTGCGATTTATCTCCATCTCTACTCGTAGATACAAATGTCTGTCAATAAGAGATGGGGAATATTTCCTGTCACAGAGATTTTTGTCACGGCCAATGGATTGTCATGGTGACAAGTAGTGACAGAGGCTTCGATGTCACTGCTTCTACTCGTCGCTCCTCTCATGGTGCGCGGGTCGCGGGGGCGCAAGTGCTTTGACCTTGTCACGACATAACTACATAATGTTCCAAGCCATTAGGTTAGATATCTCGTAGCTAGAATGCGTGGCATGTCCGGTGCCATGCAGAACTCTGCAATAGTGCCGTATTCGGCACAATATTTATGTAATAAAGTACAATTTATTGAACTTCGCTTGTAACACTTGTTGGCTGCATGGTGTTGGATTAAATATGATTTTGAGGGGCGGTACAAAATATTGTTTGGTAGATTTTGTGATGGCATACCAGACTAGGCGCCAGACACCGTCGGAAGGTGATGTAGATGATTGCTACTGATGATTATCATCTCAGGGTACAGTGGGCCATTCGCCCAGACGTATGCAGTTCCTCGGTAAATTGTTGTATGAGCCCCTCACACCAGGAGAATCAGACGCTCCTCACACCTGACACTTATGTATGCAGTGTTGACCTATTCAGGCTGACTCACATGCCTTTAACTATGAAAAGATCTGAGTTGATCATACTGGTTCTAAATGTGCCTTACATTGAGTTAGGTGAAGGCGGGTTGTTGGGGACAGATACCCCAAAACGCCCGAAGGCATTGCTTAAATAAAATACATGAAGTATGAAAACTCGTGTGTAATTATAATTGCACAAACACTTTACCTCACACTATGTGATAACTTATGTGGGTTCTGCAAGCCCACCAGATAGGCTACGAGGCAAAAACGGTGCGAGCAGCCACCTTGGAATTAAGGTGGAAATTAAGCTTCCCCAGGCGATGCAAGTCCTGGGGAAGAAGGGATGGCGACTCCAGGTGAAAATTTAATGAAAAATGTTTCAAGAATTACATTACTGTTGAAAACGACATGGTTCATGCACAAAAGTAGAGTTCACCCGGAGCAAGCACGCAACATGACCGACCTCTTGAGACACAAGACAGCGACTGAATCGGGCGAGCTCACATGGCGCAAACAATGGCGGCACGCAGCCCGCCTGCCCTACTTTCTGCTTGCCTGTAAAACTTGCAACAAATAAATGACACAATCCTTGCATGATAAATTGACAAAATAAATACACAATATGACCTTTAACACAAAGAATTGCAATTCATATGTGGATAGCATTAAATTAGGGTGAAACAACGAAGATGAAAACACATGAATTTGAAAATTACAAAATAAAAGCACTCGAATGCTTTGATCCTCCACGCTCTTAGACTGTCTTTCTTTTGCTTTCAAATATTTGCTTTTGAATTGCTCTACAGATTTTGTGGACTGGGCCTGAAATAATGCAGCCATGACAGTCTGGTGGTGGAGGGTGGTCGGTTGTTGTGCGGCACTGCCCTACACTTTCCTGCACTGCACTTCACTCGGCACTCACTTTGCACTGGTTACACACTGATGTCGGTTGGTGCAGGGGATGCGTGGTGTGGCAAACTGCCTGAGGGGCAGGATGCCTTCCTGCATCAAACACCACCCTCCTGCTGAGACTGTTTGCGGTCCGCGCATCACCACGCGCCACTGCAACAGGCCAAGGTCCCACGATGTCTGGGAATGGAGGCAATACGGGGCCCTGGGATTGCCTGGATGTTGCTGGTGTGGCTGCTACTGGTGCTTGTCTCGACCTGGGTGGCCTGTTGCGGTGTGGGACGTGGTGGCATCACTGCAGGTGATACATGCCTGCGCTGGCTGACATCTCCATCGTGAGCCACGGGAGGAGGCGAACTGACTATCTCGCTGTTCTCTCTGCCGCCGTCACTGCTCCTGCTGTTGTTGCTCCGGTTTCGCCAACCCCACTGCTGCTAGTAGCGACCCCAGCTGGCAGTGACCGAGTGTATCACACCCTTGCCTACAGTGAACACCTCCAGAATTTGTCTTGACACAGTCGACAGTGCGGCAGGAGGTCCCATGGTGTCACCTGTGATGGATGTGGTAAGGGTGGGGATGGCACCTGTAGAGTTGAGCGCTGCTATACAAGGCATCGTGACACAGGAAGTCAGTGTTGCTGCTTTATCTTGCTTTTTTTGGTGGAACACCTGGGTTGGCATTGGCGTGGGAACTGCGACAACGGTTGGTGCCTCGCCATCTGCGATGATGGGGCTCCCACCTCGATGTTCCCTGGTGGGCGCCGGGATGCCGACGTCGTTGGACTTGCCAGACCCTGTAGATGCTCCACCGAGCGAGGTGCTGACACACTTTACTCCAGCGTGGGTGCTCGGCAGACCTCGCTGGCGGGGTTACCTTCATGGGTCACCTTGGCACCTGGTGCGACGTCATCACTGACATCACCTGGTGCTAGGCACAAGTCATCCTGGTGCACCTTGACACTTTTTATGCCAAGCCACACCATGTAGGTGGTGGGTCCGATGACTCGTACGATCGCATGCAGCATACCCCACTTCACCACAAACCCGCACAGAAGTCCATGCAGGCTGCAGACTGTGGGTGCGCACGGTTGTTTACATGCTGTCCGGGTTTGTAGGCGAGGTTAAGGTCACATGGAGGTCGGCAGTCACCGCGCGATGTAGCCTCACTGGTGAGTGCATAGCTCTTGGTGTTTCCTCTCACACCATTTACGTCGGCCATCATTGCTGACTGGGTCACAGTTGTCTCCTGCCCACAGGCAGTCAAACTCACCAGGCAGGGTGACTTGCCAGTGGCGGCGGCGTGCAGACAAAGGGTGAAGGGACAGGGGGCAGATTGTTGGTCCGGGTGGTGTGCTGGTCACCTACACGAAGCCACAGCTGTGTCTTGAGCTCCTGGTTGCGGCATTCCATGGGTTTGGCTCGAGGGTGGTATATTGCCATCTTCAGGTGTTGTACTACCCAAATGGTACACAACTCGCGCCACTTCCTGTAGGTTAATTCCGTGCCATTATCGGTGAGCAGTTTCTGCGGATATACTCACCTAGGGAAGAAATCTATCTGCAAGAACTTGTGCCTACACTCGTGGCTCGTTCACTGCTATCGGGATACGTCTCAAGCCGCCTGAAGAAATTCTTGGTCACCACCGCAATGAACCTCTTTCCCCCTGATGACCCGGTGTCCGGTTCCATGATGTCGAGGGACACTGTCTCGAAGGGCTTAGTGGTCAGTCGAGGCTGTTGTTATTGTACCCTGTCAGCACGCCATGCTTTTAATTGGTTGAATTTGACACATTGCTACATGTATCTGCATGAATGCTTGGTCAGTCTGGGACAAAAGAAATGTTCATGCACATTCCGAATGGTTTGCTCATCCCCAGTTATCCTACCAAATTTCTGTTGTGCGCATGTCTCAGTAACTGGTCTCTTATCCTGGGGGTAACAAACAGTATCCACACATCATGGTTACTACGTGACCACGTTTCTAAATGGCCATCTATTACGCGTCAACACTCAACGACTTGCTGGGCGGAGAGATCTTTCTGATCATGGGTGAGTANCCGAATGGTTTGCTCATCCCCAGTTATCCTACCAAATTTCTGTTGTGCGCATGTCTCAGTAACTGGTCTCTTATCCTTGGGGTAACAAACAGTATCCACACATCATGGTTACTACGTGACCACGTTTCTAAATGGCCATCTATTACGCGTCAACACTCAACGACTTGCTGGGCGGAGAGATCTTTCTGATCATGGGTGAGTACGCATTCTAGCTGTGCTTGCACTATGTCTCCATAAAGGTCATACACAGTGAGATCATTGTTGTTAGTGATTATCTGGTGAAGGCTTAACTCAGTTAGTGGTTCCTGCATTCTTGGTGGTAAAATCTCCTCCCACTCTGCATCGTCCTGCACCATGATGTCGAGGCATGGCAATCTGGACAATGCGTGTTCTAGCTGGTTCTCACTGCCCGGGACATGCTCCACAACGAAGTCGTAAGCCTAAAGAAGCAAAACTCACCGGGTCAACTTGCTGTGGGCCTCGCACATTGTATGGAGCCAGACTAAGCAGTGGTTGTCAGTGCAAATCATGAAGCACTGGTACTCCAAATACACTCTATACTTTTTGATGGATTGTACCATAGCCAAGCATTCACATTCGTTGACATTGTACCTCCTCTCAGATGGTCCAAACTTGGCATTAGCGAAGTCGATGATGTGATGTTCGCCATTGTCACTGCACTGGTAGGGCACTGCATCGAGTCCTTCTTTGCATGCATCAATCTGCACGTAGAGGTGTTTTCTGGTATCGTAAAACATTAGGTTCGGGCACACTCGGAAACATTACTTGATTTTCTGGAATGAGTCGTCGGTGGTGCTGTACCGCTGAAACCGCAGATGGGTTTACAGCAGATTGGTGTGTGGTGCAGTGAAGATGGCTAAGTCCTGGATGTGCTGATGGAGCCAGCTTATCAGCCCAACGAACTTCCGGAGCTGCTTGCGCTTACATGGCTGTGGGTACTTGTTAATCAGCCACAGTTGTTCGGAGTTGGGTTTACTGCCTTCCTCGTCGACAACATGCCCCAGGAAGTGATGCTGGTCTTTTCGAGGTGGTATTTTACAGTTCTGCTTATGAGGCCATTGTTGGCCAAGCTCTCGAGTATAAGTGACAGGGGTTGTAAGTGCTCCTCCCAACTTGCCGACCATATCACCACATCGTCCAGGTAGGCGAGTGTGAATTTGCCTGAGAAAAAGCGAGCGTGCATTTTAGTATGGACAGCATGGTGCATAACTGGAAACGCCTGCCGTCAGAGGCCGTGAAAGCAGTCTTGCCAAGGTCTTCAAACTTGATGGGCACTAGCCAATTTCCACTCTTGAGGTTAAGGGATGACATTTCCTTGGCTTGCCCTAAGGAACCGGGGGAATCTTTGATGCTGATATATGGTGATTACACAATATGTGTCACTTGGTTCTTAATGCAGTAAATAACTCAATGGTAGAGTGTATGTAGGCTCGTTTTGCACAAGAGGTATTGCATACTCAGCTACTGTGGTTCGACGAAAGGCGTCGTACACTGCAAACACATCTCGGCGCTCGTCAAGGAGCCTCTGAAAAGCTGCTTGATGTTTGGGCTGTATGTTGGTGTCATAGTCCACTAGTGAAACAGCTGGTACTGGATCGGCTGGTCGCTGGTCAAGGTTATACACTGTGCATCGCTCCTTCAGGTCAAAATGAATGTGACGTCTCATGGATTCAACTATGGTATTTTGTTCAGTAAGCCACAGTACACCAAGGATGGCATCTTCCCTAATGTCTGGGGTAACGGATGCTGTGGTTATTGTTTTTAGGACACGTATACGAACTGTCACTGTGGCTTGACCTACTGCAGTACTGGTATGTTGATTTGTGGCTGAACGAAGTACATGAGCATCTGGAATGATATATGTAGGGTGCGTGAAACTGGGCTGTATATAGTGCTGCAATGACGACCATTAATAAACACTAAAATGCAGATTAACTTTGAATGACTGCTACTATGATGGTTAAATAGGGCTTGTTGTGGTCTCAAGTTGGTAACATTGTTAGAGACTGGGGTGTCGAGAATGTCCGGCTCTTTCACCCCTCCTTCCCACTTCCCAGATTGTTGCTTGCATGTTTGTTTGCTTGTTTGTTGAGGTGTAGATTATTACAGCATGTACTGTGCCAATGGTATTCCTGACCATCACATAATGGTACGGAATTGGTGGTAGCTGGCTTTTATTGCACATCACGTTTTTGTTTCGCGCACTGTCTGTTGCACTATTGTCTTTGTTGTCACTTGCACTGGTAATTTTTGCTACATTATTTCCTGCACGGGAATTTTTGACTGGTTGTTGACCGAAAGAGTTTGTTTTACCACTGCTTTGCAATGTGACCTGTTCCTTCACACTGTACTGGTTTTGCTTGTGGCTGCATCGTGCGGCACTCTGGTTCCGTTCGCAATGCGGATTTCGCTCCAGGGTTATCGCAGGACACATGAGTTCATCTAAGTAGATATTGAGCAGTGGTACCAATCTGGATTGGTACTCGAGGCACACTGTTTCTGCTACCACTTTGAGCATTTCGTGCTCAGCAGGTGTGGCTGGAAACATCTGACAAGGTAATAAATGTGGTTAATTTTTGGGTTGTTTCTTGTTCTTCTAATGTGAGCTTAATTCACGCTTGAAGTTAGGTGAATGCTCCTCCAAAGTGGCACTCGAAATCATGAAGGAACTCCTCCCACTGTACGCCGAAATTATAAAAGGATTGCCATCAGGAGCACGCTTCTCCGAAGAGTTGCGCTCCAATGCAGCTAAGCCATTTCTTTATGCACACCCCATAGCATTGCAGGCATGCTGTACAGTCACAAAACTGTTGGGTCCTCTATAGGTGAGCCCGCAAAGGTGAGTAGCGAATGGAATCGCGAAGGCATAGTAGCACTGGGTGTTCCAGACGCAAGTGATGGAATGGCTGCAGTGGTTGGGTGTTGCCTTCTGCTAATTTGTGGCCATGTGCTCGCAGCTGTTAGAATAAGGTTGTAAGTAGGAAATTGTGTCACCGGGTTAGGTTGTGGGAATTGTGGTGTGTGGGTTGGTAGCACTAGTCATCTAATTGGGGAAGGCAAGAATGGGAAAGTATGTGGCTATTTGACGTGGTCGAGGTGACCAGGGCTGGTTAAGTGTAGAATTACCTGGCACCATAACCCAGTGGAGAGTTAGTGATTTGGGTAGTTCGTTCCATGGCCTAGAGGACCCTGAGTGTCTCCGTCAGTTTGCAGATGATGTTGTCACACACTTGATATTACACTACTTACACCTTATGATGAGATTGTAGGCCATCTCTTATGCCTGAAATATATTACGAAAATTGTGGGAGGTACTACAAAGGTGTAGCATCCTACATGTCTCGGAAGACAATAAATCAACACTCGTTGAACTTTGTAAAACTGTTTACTCAGTGTGCTTGATTACATGTGAATAATGAAAGAAAATGGACCCAGCACTTACGGCCTGCGGGTGACCTTAGCTTAAAAATGAGTGCGGTGTTATGTGGATACGTGGTTATGTTAGGCTCTCTGGTGAGAGTGCATGTGGTTCACTCTCTCCATGGTATTTAAAATAAAAAAAATTAATGTTCCAGTTAATTAAGTTACTATTACAATGAAGTGATATCAGCCTAAATGATGGTCCTGAAGCAGACGACCACACTGCAAGTCTGGCAGGAGTGCTGAGACGAACTGGTGGGTTGTGCTGGCTTTCATCACAAGTGATGAGAACCGATGTCAAGCACCGAATGGTAAAACATTACATAAAAACTATCTAACGTAAGTGCAATGGTGAAAAATTAAATAAATTAAATGCATGGGGGACAGCCCCGATGATTAACAAATGTCTGTTAAGTTTTGTGTTGGGAAGTTGACAGGAAGTGTCACTGCACTAAATGAAGGTTAGTATGATGGAGGCCTTTATAGGCAATCTCCATTTATAAAAATATAATTGTGCTTTTATAAATAAACATTAAATACACTATTACACTATCTAGTGAAAAGTGTCTGTATTACATTTCCTGTAAGGGGTTTGAATTTCACAGGCTACAGTGTTGCCAGGTGGCTGTCTCTGGAAAAGATGACCAAGTACGCCTCGGCAAAGGGATGTGGGTTGCCATGCTCGATTGCTCTTTATACAATAAAACACACTCCTGACTGTAGCTGTGAATGAGATGATGTTGTTTGATGAATTTAGAAAAATGCTGCACACTATTGGTGACACTTTGGGGCACTTATCACTTCAGCTTCGGTCTACAGGCCAGTGACATCACCTGGTGGTGCATTACATCGTATATCCCGGCGCGAACTTCTACGACGTAACAGCCAATGGCTAGTGCGCTCAATGGCTTTGAAGTAAATACAGTATCGGATCACCTACTTATTTATTAAGAGTTACCTGTTGTAATACATAGTAGGGGGGTTTCTTGCGTCATGTAATACCTGTTTGCAAGTAGGTGCAAATTCCGTTCTTTGCAACCTGCACTACGCACTCTTGGTGTGATGTGTTGGGTGCAGCCCAGTGCAGCTGGTGCAGTTGATGTGACTGTGGTGGCGAGAGGGGGCACAATGAACTCGTGGACACATGGTTCACGTCAAACGGCCCGTCCTCTGGGGATCACTTGACCACACAGTCCCCCATGTGTCCCATCACCCTGTCAGGTGCAACAACCAGTGGGTGGCTTCAGCTTTCAGCATGGCCTCAGTGCATAATGCCCACGCCTCTGGGAGGGGACTCTGGCTGCTGATGGGGTCAGGTTGCTGACCCTGGCGAGGCTGACATCCCATGATATGCATGTGTGGGAGGGGGTCCCAACCACATGTGATGCATGCTGGATTGATCAGGCGGCGCGGCCGCTTCGCATGATGAAGAGAGGTGTGGATCCCTCCTCCTCGAACTCCTCTTTGCTGCTGTTGCTGCTGCGATGTGTGCGATGGCATGACATGCGTGTTGACAAGGGGGAAGGAGAGGGCCCTAGTGAAGGGCTGTGAAACCCTGTTACACTCCCCTTATCACTTTGGCCAACGTGCTTCGGTATGAGGTCCCCCACTGTTGATCCTGCTGAGGGCACTGCATCATAGCCCTCGAGACAGCTGTCCTGTGGGGAGCTCTGTCTCACATGTGTCTCTGGTGACTCGCCATCTATGTCATCCCTGGTGACCAGCGCCATGGTGCCGGTCATTAAGATGCTGTAGAGTGACCCTTCCAGGCCTGCAGTGTTGCCTGCGGTGTTGGTGGTTGTGCTTGGCGGCAATGGTCCTCTCTCGGGTATTTCTTCCTCCTCCACGTCCCTTGCGGCCCTCGAGACTCTCGATGTTGTGGCAGAGGAGAGACGCTGGTAAATCTTCCCATCGCTGCAAGGACCTCTTATTCCGATTTTGGCTGTGGCGACAATTGGTGTGTTGGTTTCCTTTTACTCGGCATCCTGCTGGTCAGGCATCGTCACGCTTGGCATTTCCACTGCCAATCGGAGGTCGTAGCAGTGGATGGCGGCCCTATTCCTGTTGCTCAACCTGATGAGGTGTGTAGTGTATCCTAATGGCTTCACCACTGAATGTGGTCTGCTCCATTTCTGGGCGAACCCCGCACAGAAGTTCTTCACGCGATTGGATATATTGTGTTCCCTGACATAGACCAGGTGGCCAGGTGCCAACCTTCATGGTGCTAGTGTGGTGACAGGCATCAATTTCTCAATGTAGTGGTCTTGGTTTCCGCAAGCTGCTAATAACTCTTCCTCCCTGCACCATCTTCTGGCTGTGCCATCTTCTGGTTCGCCCTCGCCCTCTTTCTGGCGTGTGGCAAATTCTCCGAGTAGCATGAACTCGTGGCCCTGCAGAATCGCTGTTGGAGTCTGCCCTGTTGCTAGATTCGCCCCATAATCGGCCCAACTAGTGTGGTCCTTCCCCACTCTTAGGCGTAACTGAGTCATGAGGTCTTGATTTCTTCTCTCGATGGGGTTTGACCTTGGGTGGTATATTGGTGTTGTACGGTAGGTCATCCCCCACTGCACAGCTCACGCTAGTACTGCTCAGTGAACTGGGTACCATTGTCGGTGAGCAGGGTTTTTGGGTACCCCCAGTAGGGGTAGAATTCAGTTTCCAGTATCCGTGCAATGGTGCATGCCCATGCGCTGGAGACTGGGTAGGCTTGGATCCATCTTGAAAACCCATCACTCACGACTATGATGAACCTCTTCAATGTGGAAGTGCAGGGGTAGGGGCCTATCAGATATAAGGACACCGTCTCTAACGGTTCCTTCGGCACCCTGGATAGCTGTTGGTTCACCCCGGCTGCTCTCCTGCTCTTGAAGTGGTTCCATGGGGTCACTCCTTCACCATACCTGCATACATCCCTGCTTGTTCCTGGCAAGTGGAAATGTGGGTGGATATTCCTGGCCAACTGGGTTCCTCCAGGATGTCCAGTAAAATAACTACTGTGGGCGTGCCTTAGCATGTGTTCACTGGCTTCTTTTAGCACATAGAGGCACCAGGTCACATCTCGATGCTGCCGACAGGTATCGACGTGTGTGTCCCTGATCCGCCACCACTCACCATCTCCTTGTATGATTTCTGTCTTCTGGCCACGTTTGTGCGCATTAGTGTTGGGTGTTGATGACCAAGGTATTGAGTTCATCGAGCCTGTGTTCCGTGTGCGGGGGTGATCTGTATGGTTTTGCAGGTTACCTGCTCGTGCCTGTTGTTTACTGAAACCCATTTGGTTGTGAAGTGGTTGTTACTGTGGGTTTGTTATATTGATGTGTTGGTGTTGCATGCTCTTGTTTTGGCCAGTGGTAGTTACCGCCCAGCATGCCTACCCTGTTGGCTAGTTTTCCGGTGGTGTTTTCCTGCCTTTGTTTACATCCTCCAATTGCTTTATTCGGGTAGGCCATTCGCTATGCCAGTGGTATCGTTGAACTGGATAATACCTGCATTCTCTTCTAATTGCTCTCGTCTGCATGCCTTCAGCTTCCGTGTTTGGGCCAGCTGTTACAGGTGTAGCAAGTAGGCTGTTATCTGTGCCCTTGTGAGTTGTTCATCTCACCACTTTCGTACTGTGTCCAGCTGATGGCTGTGCATTCCCGTTCCCTGTATTGTGGTTACGGGGGCGAGGTTAGTATTGCCTATCCCATTCCCTGCAGTGCATTTTCTGTTCGTGATTGGCCTGGTCTAGTAAGGCTGTGGATCTCATGAATTGATCCACACTGCCGCGTATAAGTGGTGCCAAGGCCAATTTGAATTCGGTTTTTACTGTTGATGCTATTACTTTCGAAATTTTTGTTTCTCGCATCTGTGGATGAAAATGTCTGATGATATTGACTTCACCCTGTGCTTTTAAAACAGCATGGCTTTGACCCTGTAATGATGAGAAAGTGTTGGCGAAATAGCTCTGACAAGCATTTTGAAATTCGGTACATTGCATACTATAGTGGTCAATGGACTGTCACCTTGTGCGTTGCTCGACTAACAATTGGCCTCCTATGCAACTAGGCCACTCTGGTTCACAAACACAATACCTGCATAATCATCCTGTGGAGTCACTCAGGAAAACCTGCGGGTCCTCATTGGTGATTTCCACGAAGGTAGGCAGCGACTGGAATCGGGCTGGTGTCGTGTCTGTCCCTGTAGTTGGTACCGCAACTGCTGGTGTTCATGTCCTGGCCAGTTGGTGTGGCAGAGGCCACACGAAGCCAGGTGTGGTGTATGGCACCAATGGGTTTCCGCATAGTGCTGCTGCTCTGTCCGTGCACGTTGAATGTGCTAGTGGGCTGGGTGGATGGGTGGTATTTGCACTGTCCTCAGTGAGGGGGCATGGTACAGTAACTCGCGGTACTTTCGCGCACTGCTCGCATCAGAAACGTCTGGAGATGTTTTTACCACATCCTGTTTGGTTGGAAGCACTGTTGGTTTACATTTGTCGCACAGAATTCGTCATTGGTTATGTGTCGTTTAGCACTCTATTCCTGCGAGGCACTTGGAGTGGTAAATTCAGTGGCAAATTACGCACAGTATTGTCCTATTTCCAAGCCCTGCACATAAGATTTGCTTATCGTATAGTCAATTGTGAAAATTTGTTAAGATTGTATTATTCAAAAATTGTTCTGTTTGCTGTGAATTATCTAAAAATTGTTCTGTTGGTTCTAAATATACAATAATTTTTCTGTTCTCTGAGCGAGTGTACTCTGTCATACGTGTCTGTTCACGAGGCCGATGTTGCCTCGAACTGTTCGCTGTCTGTTGCACTCGGTGCACAATGGTACTTGTTTGCTATTAGAGGTACTGCTCAAGGCGTTCCTGATCCGTTCCATATTATTTCTTTTAATGTCTTTCGCAAATCACCTCGCATTAGTTATTTCCCAGCAAGGATATATAGAATCCCGGAATGGATTCGGTTGTGTTACTGGACGCACGCACTTCAAGCATAGAGTTCGTAATTTTCCGTTGCTAATGCACCAATTCTATTTGTAAGCACCCAGAGCTGGTTCAGCCACGTGGCTCGGCACGGTTGTCATGAAGACAGGTGTTGTTTATGGTGCGGTTGCCGACTCGACTCACTACATGCATGGGGGGGGGGAGGGTCCCGTTACCTCTACGTGGAATTACGTAATAATTCCTTAAAAACTATTCACATGTGTCCCACTTTCTTTGTTTTATCAATACAATATAGTAACAACATGGAAACAAGGAAATGGGTTTTCGGGAGAACAATATGGCGTATAATTTATGTAGACGAACGATTACTGGACGAATAGTAAAACTAGTACTCAAAATCGCTGTAAACGAAATAAATGTTACTTAAAAAAATATGCAAAGCTCGCAGAAAAATAAAACTATTGGTGTATGTTCGTAAATTTGTTAATTACCACACACGAAAGCTATTCTTTTCAGACTGGTAATGCTTGGGGAAAAGAGAGGACAGATGGCATGCATGGCATGACAGGGCGAGATATGAGTCATTTGCATTGCTCAACAGATAGCAGCATGGCCTTTCACTTGATCCCATCTTTTTAAAATTGGACTGTTCTCCTATTACTGGTTTGGAACAAAATTAATTTAAAAAATATTTCTCAAATTATTATCAAAATAAATCGGCTATTTTATGCAATATTTCTGTATTCTTTTGTAATTAATATCAAGTATGTATGGAAAGCATGGTTGGAGATGGAACGAATGTTTGAAGACGTAAAAAAGGTTTTGAAGTGGTGTTTCATTTGGATATGGAAAGTTTTATTGTGCCTTACATTTTGAACACCTATATATTATTACTTTATCACAACATTTTGTTTGTAACACTAACAACCACAGTTTTGGGACCAAGTAAAATAAAATGTATTAATTAATCTAGGAACTCTTTCTTATTACATATTTTCTGCTTGTCTAATGTGCATCGGCAGGGCACCCATAATAGCCAATGTAATATTAACTTTTGTTCGTTCATTCATCAGCTGATACAGGATTTTGTAAATTACACTTTATATGTTTAGTATAATTCTAGCTGCCACTCACTGCCTGTCAGAATCTCGCCAATTTATATGAGACAGACTATACATATTATGGTTATGAAGCCCTTATAACACTTATAAAATGTACATGTCGTGCCAATGTATTACATGTTTCATACGACATACATAGTAAACTGTAAAACTGATTTTTCCCACATATAACAAGTCTCTGAAAAGTTTAATATCTTGCAGGACGCATGAAATATAAACAATGCCCTCCTGTTCTGACCTTGGAATAACTGTGCGGGTTATCTGTCAACACATCCACATGCGTGCAGCGTGTTGTTATTGTTCTGTGATCTAGCACGTGTTATGCTACGTACATAAAGATACTTACATGTTCTTTTAGAGTTGGACATGTCACTGTTACACTACATAATGCTCTAAAATGAAGTTTGTTGTTACTTGCATGAAAACGACTAGGTGTGGAAACATGATTTTTCCTGCCATTTCTGAGGTTGTCAAATATTGTTGAGTTTCCTGCTCTCCGCAAGAAGGGCTTATATCACACTGGACAAGTCACGTGGTGCGTGATCACGGAAACATTCACTTTGATTTGATGGTGATTATGTTTTGTAACATGGTCATTTCGCCGCACTTGAACTCATGTTTTGCTCTTCCTTCTGCTCTTAGTTGGGAAAACCATCTTTGAAATAGGAAAATAATAGCTTGGTGAAACAATGGCCCCTAGTTGGGAAAGCCATCTTTGACATCGTCGAGGTGACCCTGGGCTAGTTGAGTATAAAATTCTCCGGAGCCATAACCCAGCGGAGAGTTAGTGATATGGGTCATTCAGTCGATGGCCTAGGGGACCCTGAGTGTCTCCGTCAGTTTAGTGATGATGTTGTCACACACTTGATATTACACTACTTACACCTTATGATGAGATTGTAGGCCATCTCATATGCCTGAAATATATTTGCAAAATTGTGGGAGGTACTACAAAGGGTGTAGCATCCTACGTGTCACGGAGGACAATGAATCAACACTCATTTAACTTTGTAAAGCTCAGTGTGCTTGATTACTTGTGAACAATTAAAGAAAACGGACCCAGCACTTACGGCCTGCTGGTGACCTTAGCTTGAAAATGAGTGCGGTGTTATGTGGATACGCGGTTATGTTAGACTATTTGGTGAGAGTGCATGTGGTTCACTCTCTCCATGGTATTTAAAAAAAACAAAATTAATAAAATGTTCCAATTAATCAAGTTACTATTGCAATGAAATGATGTTGGTACCGAGGGAGCTCGCAGAGTGGACAACCACCCTGCAAGTCTGGCTGGAGTGCTGAGATGAACTGGCGAGCGATGTCGGCTTTCATCACAAGTGACGAGAACCGACTTCAAATGCCAAATAGTAAAACATGTTATAAGCACAATATAACATGATTGCAATGTTGAAAAATTGTATAAATTAAACATAGCCCATTGGTGAAACCCCCGATGATTAACAAATGTATGTTAAGGTTGATGTTGTGAAGTTGACAGGGAGTGGTCACTGCACTAAATTCATGTTAGTATGACGGAGGCCTTTATAGGGAATCTCCCTTTTTAAAAATATAATTGCTCTTTAATAAATAAACATTATATACACTATTATGATTTCTAGTGAAAAGTGTCTGTATTACATTTCCTGTGATGGGTTTGTATTTCACTGGCCACAGTGTTGCCAGGTTTCTGTCTCCTGAAGGGGTGGAAAGTCCACCTGGGTAAAGGGGAGTGGGTTGCCATGCTCAATTGCTCTTAATACAATGAAACACACCCCTGACTGTAGCTGTGAATGAAAAGATTTTGTTTGATGAATTTAGATAAATAATTCGCACTATTGGTATTTGGTACTTCAGCCTATTGGCACCCCATGTGCCTATTGGCACATGGGGTATTTGGTACTTCAGCTTCGGCCTACAGGCCAGTTGACATCACACATAGTGCGTTTCGTCGTATGTCGCGGTACGAGGTACTGCGATGTAACGATCAATTGTCCGTGCGCCCATTAGCTGTGGCTTTGGGTTAAACACTGTTTCGGATCGTATACCTATTTATTAAAAGAGTTACCTGTTGTAATAAGTAGTAGGGCTGTCTCTTGGGTCATGTAATACCTGTTGACAAAAAGGTGCAAGTTCCATTCTTGTCAACCTGTACTATGCACTCTTGGCCTGATGTTTTTGGTGCATCCTGGTGTAGTTGGTGCAGTTGATGTGACTACGGCGGTCAGAATAGGCACAAGGATCTGAGTGGCGGTAGGTAAGGGGCAGGTGGTAAGAGAGGGAGAGGTGCTGAAGTCTAGGCTCTCTGGAAGTATGTGGAATGAGCGAGTGTATGGTTTTGTTTACATCCACCATGTGTATGTTGGTGACATGTGACAGTTGCAGTGATGTGTCTGCCGCTGCTGTACATTGCAGACATGTTAATTTGCCATCTTGTACTGCCAGTCTCTCACCAGGCTACAAACATTTCCGGTATACTTGCACTGCAACACATACTGCATTTCATCGCATCAGTGCTTTCTCCCCCTACGTACACTGGTTGGTGAAATTGTGTTGGTTGACAATCTGCAATGGTTTTCAAATCTTTGTATATGGTAAAAGTGTTCAGTTGATTGTGGTTGCTGTATGACTGGGAGCACTGAAAATTTTGGTTTTGTATGGTCGTAAGTTCGGTCGCAGTTACAAATGTTTGATGATAATGCTGTAGGCATAAGGTGTACTGTAGAGTAGGGAGACCTTGGGCCGTGCACAGTAAACTGACACACCAAACTTGGAAACTGAATGTTGGAATTATGACTGGTATTGTCCAAAACTTTAAATTTGCACTGGCTTTCATTTTGGTTATCACATCAGAGCTGTCCATGTATTCGCGGTTCTTCATTTTATGGTGTCTCATTTGACTGGTCTTACGAACGCACTTCCAATATGTTGTGCCGAGTTCGTACTTTGCCACTTCATTCTGTGGGGTAGGTTACAAGCATTGCCCACACAGTGGCATAGGGACACCTTCAGACATCAGGCCAGCCGAACTCCGTGGTGGGGATCAAGGCTACGGTCCACCCCTCACAGCTGACCTCCCTGTGCTTGTGTGGTAGGGTGTACAGACCAGAGATGAAGGAGATGCACGTGCCTGTGCACACAGCCTGCTGTGCTGATCAGTACTCCCAGATGGTGTTTGAGGTGCTAAAGCGAGGAGGGGATGAGTGTAGAGGCATCCACCTGCTCTTGCTTCATAGTTCATGGCACTGGATTGGGAAGGGTTATGATTCCTTGCTGTCTCATTATGGCAGACTTGCTGCACATGCTCTGCGCTGTTCATATAATGGATGTGGCAAAGCTGGTGTCTGCTTGCTTTTGCACCATGTGGTGTAGCCTCTTTGGGAGTCATTCTGGCATCTGGCTGGCATCAGAGGGTTGTCCCAGGATGATCACTCTGCTCCTTATATGCTCTTGATGTTGTTCAAAAGGAGCGAGGGTAATAGGTGGGAAAAATTCTCAAAGAGGGGTTAGACTGTCTAAAAATTTTGGAGGGTTTTTGGGTCAAAAAACATGAAAATAATGAAGAGGAAAGGCATGCCACACTAAAGGTCGACTATTAAACCTGTTGTCTGCATGGTTTTGGGTTAAATGAGATTTTGAGGGGCTGTACAAAATATTGTTAGGTGGGTTTTGTGATGGGATACTCGACTAGGTGCCAGACACTGTCGGCAGGCGGTGTCGATGATTACTGGTGCTGCTGATGATGATCACAGGGTGTGGTGGGCCTTATGCCCAGATGTACGCAGCCCCCCCCCCCCCCACAACCCAAACCCAGTGAATTGTTGGAAGAGCTCCTTAAGCCAGGAGAATAAGATGTTCCTCACGCCTGAAACTTAGGTCTATGGTTTTGTGGGCCTCTTCAGTCTGACCCACGTACCTTTAACTGTGAAAAGATCTGAGTTGAGTATACTGGATGTTGGGGTGACTTACATTAAATTACGTGAAGGCAGATTGTAGCGGACCTGTACACCGAAACGCCCGAGGGCAGTAAAAAAATGAAAGACACGAAGTATGAAAACTCGCATGTAATTATCCTTGCACAAACACTTTACATTACACTAGGCGATAACTTATGTGGGTCCTGGTCTGCAAGCCCTCCTGATTGGCTATGTGGAAAAAACAGCGCGAAAAGCAACTCTGAATTTAAGGTGAAAATGAAGACTCCCCGGCGATGCAAGTCCTGAGGGAAAAAGGGTGGTGACTCTGGGTGAAAATTAAATGAAAAATGTTCAATGAATTATGTTACTATTGAAAACTTCATTGTTCGGTGCACAAAAGGTGAATTCACCGAAAAACGCGCGATGCGAGAGACCCCTTGAGACACAAGATGGCGACTGAATCTGGCGAGCTCGCGTTCCGCGAACTGTGGCAGCACATTGCTCGCCTGCACTACTTTATGCTTGCCTGTAAAACTTGCAGCAAATAAATGACACCATGCTTGCTTGATAAATTGACAAAATAAATACACAATATGGTCTAAAACACAAACCATTACAATTTAAACGTGGATGGCATGAAATGACCGTGAAAGAACAAAGATGAAAATACATGAATTTGAAAATTTCAAAATAAAAGCACTGAAAAGATCATAGCGTGTATTTATTTTCCTTTAAAATATTTGCTTTTGAATTGCTCAACAGATTTTGTTGGCTGAGTCTGCCTTAATGCAGCCATGAGAGCCTGAAGGTGGAGAGTGATAGGTTGTTGTGCTGCACTTCCCTACTCTTTCCTGCACTGCACTGCACTTCTTTCGGCGCTCGCTTTGCACTGGTTAGACACTCTGGTGCCAGTTGGTGTGGTGGATGTGTGGCGTGGCAAACGGTCTGAGAGGCAAGACGCTGTTCTGCATAACTTGATATTTCGTTCTGGACAAGAAGCAACTGACTCGTGCCTGCATGCTGTGCGCACTGGCGCTGTTAATGTCTCGTCTTGACAAGGAGTAACTTAGCCTATGCCCGCGCTAGTCGTTCCTCGCATTGACAAGGAGCGATAGCTTCGCTTTTGCGCTGCAAAAGCCGTTCATTCTTCGCTGTTACAAGAAACGGCATGGCTAGCGGCAGAGCCAGTCATTCCTCGCCCTGACATGGAGTGCTTGCCTCGCGCCCAGCCGTTCGTTCTTTTGTCGTTAACAATATAAGTTTTGCCTTCCGAATGTGCTGTTCCTTGTGTCAAGGAGTGACATGCGCCATGCATACTTTTTATATCATATCGCATACTCACCAAACACCAAATCAATTAAACAACTGCCATTCAATTTTTTTCCTGGAGGTGTTAAATTGCGCAGAAGTACATTATTTTGGCTTCAGCATCAGAATGACTGATGTTCCAGAAATACTAATTAACCAACTAAGAAATCTGAATTTTAGTAGGGTGTTGGATAATTTTTTTTCCCTAAATAATATTAATGTTGTCCATACTATTTAGTACATAATTTTGGCAAATTCTAATTTTATTATTTGGTATGATTAATTCTGACAAGTAATTTAATACCATACTATTTTTTTTCACTGACACGAAGAGCTCCGTCACACCCCACCGACACCCAGCTCAACTCCCTCTGCTGTGAACAGATCACGGATCGTGTCTCTTCGTTCACTTCCTTCTTTACTCACTCCCAAATCAGCTCCCGCTCCTCTTTGGTTCACGCGTCTTTCACTTATCGCTTCTTTTTTGCCTTTTAGTCAACATCCTGAACTAACACGAACAATAACCACTTAAAGTGATTTCCCTTTCGATGAATTTTCCATTATTAGGTGTTCCTGACAGTTCACTAAGATTAATGGATGAGACATTTTTTTTTAGATGTGTCTATATTTTAGATGTTTTTAAATTATGAATGTGTGTTTTAAATGCATTTACAATAAGATAAAAACTCTTCGACACTTGTGCAGGCCAAACATAATTCTAATCATCCTGCTGCTATAGAGCCAGAAAGTAAAGCTGCATTAATTTACTTATCCGAGGCCCTAAATGGAAATAACAGGGTTTATAAATTCTGAGATTTGAACAGTTTCTCAAACAAAACTCCTCACTAAGAACTTCAGCAAATAAAACCAGCCTTTGAATTAAGAACCATACTGAACCGAATTCAGCAAATTAAACCAGCCTTTGAGTTATGAACCTTACTGAACCAATAAATCATTGAAAAAAAAACCTTTTCATTGCAGCGAGTGAATCGATTCTGAACAGGTCTTCTGAGGGAACCTCCTTGCTCATGCCTACTTAGGTGCTTATATTAATTTATGTATGGAAGTGACAGTCAATGCTAAAAATCACAGTGATAACCTTATCACTGGCACAGATGTAAGTCACAGTCATATAATTTGATGTGATCCTTGCGTCCACCAGCTCCTTGTGCCCACTCTGACCACCACATTCACAACAACTACATCAGCTACACCGGGCCGCACCAACCACATCAGGCCAAGGGTCCATAGTGCAGGTCGACAATAACGGAACTTGCACCTTCTTGCAGACAAGGATTACGTAACTCAAGAGACCACCCTACTCATTTATTACAAGATGTAACTCTTTTAATATATAGGCAGGCGATCCGAAACTGTGTTTACCCCAAAGCCACAGCCGCTGGGCTCACTGGCAATTGGTCGTTGCATCGTACCAGATCGCGCAGTGACCTACGACACTACGTACCAAGTGGTGTCGAACTGGCTTGTAGGCCGAAGTTGAAGAGATAATTGCCCCAAAGTGTCACCAATAGTGTGTAGCATTTTTACAAACACATTAAACACAGTCACCGCATTCACAGCTAGTCAGGGGTGTGTTTTATTTTATTAAGAGTAATCAAGCATGGGATTCCACACACCTTTGCCCAGGTGGACTCGTCCATCCCTTCAGGAGACAGCCACCTGGCAACATTGTAGTCAGTGAAATTCAAACACATCACAGGTAGTGAAATACAAACACTTTTCATGAGAATCAAAATATTAATATAATGTATATTTATAAAATATATATTATATTTTCGAAAAGGGAGATTGCCTATAAAGGCCTCCATCCTTGTAACATGTCACTTAGTGCAGTAACATGCCCCATCAGCTCCACAACTTCAATCTTAATAGACATTTGTTAATATATGGGGGTGTCACCAATGTATTAATTTAATTTATACAATTGTTTACCAATGCAATCATGTCACATAGTGTTCATGTTATGCTTCATCATTCGCCATTTGTCTTCGGTTCTCGTCACTTGTGACGGAAACCGAGGTCACTCGACCAGTTAGTCTCAGCTCTCGAACAGAGACCGGCAGCATTGGTCGCCCGCTCCACGAGCGGAACATACTAGCCCATTATTTCTCACCAGGACTCACCCGACAAGTGCGGGAATTTGTATGTGTCGACAAATCATGTAAACGCCTGAAAACGTGCCGTGCCGATGGTGTACTCAACAGCAACCCCGAATACCAGAGAATCCCTTCGTGACCATCGCCTTGGACCTGATGGGACCATATCCCCGCACCCCAAGCGGGAAGAGATTTTTATTGGTGGTGACGGTTTTGTGAACCAGGTGGTGTGAGGCTCATCCCCTCCCGAGTTCACACCTCTAGAACGTAGCTGGAGCATTGCAGAATTATTTCTTCGCCCACTGGGGTACCCAAAGACGATCATCTATGACAACGGACTGCAGTTTAGGGAAAAGCGATGATGGGAACTCTGCACCAAGTGGCGGGAAGTACATCACACAATGGCAGTGTACCACCCCCGTGCGAATCCCACAGAACGAAGGAACCAAGAGTTCAAGACGCAGTTCCTGCTTCGCGTGGGGGATGGCCCCACTGCCTGGGCCACCCACGTCCCAGAGATACGGTTCTGCCTGAGAAGCCGACAGAATGAAGCCACGGAGGCAACTCATCCGCAGAATTACTATATGGACACGGTCTAGCAATAACCAGGCAATATGCATACCCACAACCAACCACGAACTCAGGACCCTCAGAAACAGAGACACAAGGACATTGCCGGCAGAGGTTCGAAGGGGCCAGGGAACGACAGGGATGGTACATCCAACAGTGGCTGCCAGAAACCACACAGCCACCGAAAGAGCTTCAAATTACACAACCAGTCTACGTACGATAACACCAGTACTCAGCCGCCCACGACAATTTCTGTGCAGGGTTCGTCCCCCACTAGAGTAGACCCCACACAGTGGTACGTAGGGTGAGGAAGACCGACTACATCATCCAGATGGGTGCGCGAACGCAAGTTAAATTACACCGTGATCACCTACCGGCTGCACTGGAGGCGCCGACACCAGGCGCCCCAAGGTAACACTAGTCAGAGGGACCGAAGTAGTCCCGGCCGATACGGGATGGCAATCACTGGCATCAGGCACGTTCGGACTACCAGTTCCCCCAACACCGACGCCCTCAAGGACATCTGGATCGTCGGCTTCCATGGCGGCACCATGAGACGAGGGAACATCGGACTCTACGGAGAGCGCCTGGAATGACAACCGACTACCAGATGCCGCGGCGCACAGCGCCACGACGTCGGAGGCCCACTGAGTTACAAACGCACCCCTAAGTGCCCCGTTTCAGACTGCCAGGCCACGCAACTCATCGGTGGCCAGGTCCAGTTCCGAGTCGATCATCTTCTCGAAGGGGCGGCTGCAAGGATATTACAGCAGTAGTAGCAGTGTCTTGATGGTGGCAGGGCCACCAACCTGCCGAGCAGGTTTATATCCAGCCATCCGACTCCACCGAACCAGTAAGATCTCACCTGCCAAAGGTAAGTTGAACCAACACCACTTGGCATGCAACCCTGCAGCAGGGCGATCCAGCTCTGTACAGCTCATCTCGCCGAGACGGCTCTGTCAGTTCAATTTACCGACCCCAGATGTCTAATTACTAGTGCAAGTTTTCGAACAATTCTTGGCTTTTTTGTACAGGTCCGCTTTAATTTGCATTGTATACATGAAACTGTGTACACTATTCGGCAATACAATTTACTTGAATTAACCGAAACTTGTGAGTTCTCATTTAGTGTGTTATTTCGGGCAGTGGCCCTATCCCAGGACGTCATCGGCGCCTCAAGGAGGCATCCTTAATTTATAAGGTAAAAGGTAATACTAAGGTGAGCTGGGGAGCCTGAATATCCTGTAAATTTGTACCGTGTGTGTCAGGGGATACAGCCAAGTGGTCATTCGGCCCACGATCCTGAGCACTGTGACTTCGTGCTCATCCAGTGAGTTGGCGCCCATTCTATTCGAAATAGATATATTGTATAATATTCTGACTTTTCTTAACATAGTCGCCGGACGACGGCCGCATTACTCACCCCGACCGCTCAGGTAACATTACCACGTATTATTATTCAATAAACGTCTACTAAAAAAAACTGGGCATGCAAAAACACTTTCTTTGTGTGGCTATTGATAAACGTTACAGTTGGTAGCATTGCTGTAGATCTTAGCAAAACCAAAAACGCTGCTACACGACGGAAATAAATACTACTAATATTATAATTGCGAAAATTTGTGAGGATGCATGTATGGATCTTTGTTACTCTTTCATGCAAAAACTACTAAATGGAATTTAATGAAACTTTACAATAATATAGCCCACACATCAGAATAGCACATAGGCTATAAAAAGATATATAGTGTAAATTGGCGAAAATATAACGATTAGTGTCAAGTAAGTCGGAAAAAATTCTGCCACCTGCGAGCTATTTTGGCGTGCGCTGCAAAAACCGTAAGAGTTACACTAATGTAATGTATGGTGGAAATGTTTCTCTTAAATAGTTCTACAAAAATGTCCACGACAGCATATACCTATCTTTTATGTGTAAGCCATTATTGCCAAAATAGTTAACCATAAATACAATAAAATTTTATACTATATTTCCAATGCACATTTTGCAGTAACAAATTGATTCTTTATCAAAATAAATACTTTTATCGCTTCTTATATTTAATGTAGATAAACTTTGTCTTTTACACTACGTAATTTGGACAAATATTTAAAAAGTTACGGTGATGAGAAAGTGAGTGCGCGCTGCTAAAATGGTTTGCACCGCATTTGTGCGCACTCAGTGTAATATTTTGCTTAAGAACTATTTCTTTCTGGGTATTATCAGTACACTTCTTTTGTCAATGTCTTTATTCATGCTAGTCACACAAACGCGCCATCGAGGCGCTTGATCGCTGTCTACAAGGTGGTGTGGTAGTGTTACTGGCAGGGGAGTTTAGACAGACTTTACCTGTTATCGAGAGAGGCACTGCAGCAGACGAAATTAACGCATGTCTGAAAGCATCATATCTGTGGACCAAAGTTGAAAAGCTTTATCTCACCACTAACTTGCGAGTCCAGTTATTCAGTGATGTCGAGTTAGGTGCATATGCTCAAAAACTCCTCGAAATTGGTGAAGGCCATCTAGAAACCGACCAAGAAGGTATAGTTCTTTTCACACACCAATTTTGTCATGTTATGGATTCGGAAGATGAGCTTACTGCTCAAGTTTTTCCGAATCTGCAACAATACATTGACGACGAAAATTGGTTGTGTGAAAGAACCATACTGGCACCAAAAAATGAGACTGTTACGAAAATAATAAAAAAATCTTGGACGAAATAACTAGGGAAAAATCAGTGTACAACTCCATCGACACAGTCATGTCATCCGATGACACTACGAGCTATCCTGTGGAGTTTCTAAACTCTTTGGAGCTATCCGGGGTGTCATCCCATAAGCTGGAATTAAAGGTAGGTATACCCATTTTGTTAATATGCAACTTGGACGCGCCAAGATTATGCAACGGTACTCGGTTGCGAGTCACCGAACTAGGAAGGCATATTGTTAAGGCCACAATCTTAACAGGAGAAGCCAAGGGAGACAATGTGCTTATACCACGCCTCCCAATTATACCCAATAACTTACCATTTAATTTTAAACATCTGCAGTTCCCATTAAAAGTTGCATTTTCAATGACTATCAACAAATCACAGGGTCAAACCTTAAAGGTAGCAGGAATACATTTGGGCACGCCATGTTTTTCCCTCAGTCAGCTCTACGTACCTTGCTCACGTGTTTCTAAATAGCAAAATCTGCATGTTTACGCTGAACGAAAAAAATCGTTTAACATAGTTTATAGGAGTATATTGCAGTAAATAGAAGCCTAAAAAATATAAGTATTACTCAAACAACAGAATAGGCTATCATTTCTAAAGATTTATACGCAGATATGATAGTAGTTTCCTAATTTACCATCAAATAATATTGTAATTATCTGTTCCCAATTTATGTAGTAGTGTATCACTGTAAAAACTAAATCGTACCCGGGCGAGGCCGGGCCGGGTCGCAAGTAAATAATATTTTAATGTTGAAAATTTCAATTTTTACCTTTGTAGCAGCTGGTACGCATTCATTTTCTCCAGACGAATAGCAGAAAACTAAGACAGTGTTCAAATCAGCCGACTTAGTTTACCAATGGGTCTTGTGATACATTTTATTTTGTTAAAGTACAATATTATCCAAGTTGAAACGTACTAAAATTGTAAACAAAACCACGGCCTCGAGTAAGGCCAAATTCCTTGTGCGTTAGACGAGAATGCAGAAGAGACATGTAAACAGCCGACATCCCAGCCAAGATTACCGCGTCACCCTTATGGCCTTTAGCTGCCATGTTGTCAAGTTGCGCACGCTGTCCCACTTGTCAGCTACCTATTCTCATTCCTTTGCCAGTTAGACTTATAGAAATGATGTTGCGGCAGAATATTTGACGTCTTTGAAGAAAAGTTTGGAAAATTAAGAAGGTATGGGTCTTACTTGGGGACGGGTCGTACGTTGGTTTTACAAGTGAAGAAATGAAGCCAAGTCACCGGTAACAGCATGCAGATACCATGCTGTCTGTAGTATAATACTTAATTCAAGTCTCGCCCTGAACTGCTACTCTAGAGTTCTTGGCAGTGCATTTTGCTGCGGCTAGCTAACCAGGTGTAAAAATATTTCCCTTCAACTATCAAGTCCAGGCTTTACTTGCGGCTATGTAATTACAATGTCGCATACGTATTTACCCAGAATATATAAGCAAGTAGAAAACTAATTTCTGCAGCCGGGTACAAACATGACACCATCACAATGTCCAGAAATATTTTAAGCGACACGACAGAATCTGCACACCTTTTGGTATCCCTTGATAAAAATACACACGTAATTCCAAGTGTGTAAACAAACATCTATGCTAGATGCTTGGACATAACATACTTTTCAATCAGAATTGGCTGAGACAAATATATCAAATGTAATCATTCCATACTGTTTCCACTACAAACATTTTTTGGCATACAACACACTTTTAGCATGTATGTTCTGCTAGAATTTTTGTGGTGAGAACAGATTTTAATTGGTGTGTGGAATCTAAGCAGCAGTGGTGTCAAAATTCTTAAGGGCCACGAGTAGGTTAAAGGTACCATTAACTGTCACATCATGAACTCACTAACAATCTAGAGTTCTTATTATTCTGACAGGCATACATGCCTGTAGAGACAAAACTTCAGCACCAACCAAAAAAAAACCTGTATTCTGATGAATACAATAATTTCTGATGAATACAATAATTTCATGCTTCTCAAAGCATTTTTTTTCATGCTTTCATAATACTTTATCAACACAATAGTTTCAGTTCTAAAAACATAGTTAACTATAGTCGGTTCACGACTGGAAGAAACTTTTGAAAATCAACCTATGAAAAAACACCCTAAGCCGTTAGCGACATGCATATAACATTACAAACAGCGGCGAGCGCGGATACAGTTATGCCGTCAGGTTGCCAACACAAAGAGAGGAAATAGTTCCAAAGTTTTAACGTAATTGTTAATTTATCGCTTACAAATGGGTGTCGAAAAGACTTGTATCTTATTATGCCAATTATTAATTACGTGATGCTAACGTATTTAGATTTCAACGTTTCTTGCATAGTCACATAATCACGCTCAAGGTGAAAGTAACGCGGCCATTTGTTTACTAACCTTCGTTCCTGTGTTGTTGGCGGGGTGTGGTTGACACACGTGCCAGAGAATTTTTGCGATTATCTTGTTTAACCTATAATAATTCATTTATTTGTCTTGTTTTACTAACATCCGCTTTTTATTATTTGGTTTTTAATAACGTATGATTTTATTTTGTGCTCACTTTCTCGTTGTACTTTTGTTTTTATGTGTTTTGTGCACGTGTCTTTCCTTTGCCACTTTATTCTAACGTTGCAGTATTTGCACATAAGAATTGTTTTCACATTGTCGAAGACGTAGAATCCTTCAGTCGCAAACTCTGCTGTCCTGTCGAAAACCGTCACAACCATTTTAAAATAAGGTTTTACAATTGCGCAAAACATCCGACTCAACTACCACGCCATTTTAACGTCTGTAGCAATTTCGATCAATACTGATGATCTTGCCTTCGATGTACGGGAATTTATCGAAAGTCACTAACAATCGATTGTAAATAGACAACAACTATAGATTCATCAAAATACTAGAATTTTGGGTTTATAGAATGAAATGTTTTCCGCTGGCATCGCATATTCTTTTGTGTGAAATTCTAAAGATTAAAAACTTTACGTTTGTGGAATATCCATTAATAATATATACATGACTTTTATAATGGGTACGTGCATGTACGAACACATGTACACACACACACAGTGGAATGTAAACATTGCATGTAAACATTGCCATATGACTGACACATGGCAGTCACATAGCAATGTTTGTTTACCTTTGGCAGAAGGATACAAAATGGGCTTGAAAGTAGATCTTTAGCAGCGCTTCAAGAAAATCTCTTCCAGTCGTGAACCGACTATACTATTTTGTATTCTGTACAAAAGAATTAACTTATTTATGAACAAATTACGAAACACACTATATTGAAACACTTTTCATAAAACAATTTTTAATCTTAAGAGTCCAATGCCATCACTCTTGATGCAGTCCACAAGCAGTGGGCACTTCATGATGTTCGGCAGGCTAATTGAAAACAATGTTGTATGTGCTGTGATATTGCAATATACATGACGCACATGTGCTTTGTGCTTTTAAGTTATGAAAACGATTCAACATGGAAGATGTAGTTATTTCTGAACATCTGCATGTCTAAACTAACTTAAAATTTCAGTATTATGGGGAGGGGGATATATAGAAAAAAAGGAAAACACTACTACTTCAACTAATACAGTTATCCAATGTGAAAATTGATTTAAGCACTGCAATCATTTTTTTTATAATATTTATGCTGCACAGTGCAACTTGTAACAATAATGATGTATGAAACTAATATTATCAGAAGTGTGTAATTAAGAACAAAACATATAACACAATATTTTTAATATTTATGGGTATTATTCTCTTTACAATACAATCAACACATAAAGTTACTCAAAGTTTGTCATTAAGTCTTAAAAAAAAAAAAAAAAAAAAAAGTTCAAATTTAACTTACACCATGCTGAAACAAAATTTTTAATTCTCATTCCAGTAGAATTCTTCACAAAGGTCTGTGTCAAAAAAATTATTTCCTTCGCTAACTCATATTTCATATTTTTACAAAAATAAACTCATTCTTCCACTTACATAATTCACACCCACAGAAATGAAATTCATGTAAAACCTGTTTCAGCAGTACACTTTACAGGCTTTGTGCTGAGATAATTTTCGCAGCAAAGTGAGCAAAAATAAATATTTCACTCTATTAAGAAAATATTTGGAATCTTATTTGTTAATTTACGACTATTGTTTCTTCAGCTCTGCTAGCTGAGCATGATCATGGGCGAGCATTCGTCAACGTCATTGTGTCAGTCTAGTCGTTTGCTGACTTCGAGATCCTGCAAGTCCTCGGCAGACATGTCAGGGTCACCGTACCCCCACAGCTCGTGGGAGCCGTCTCCCGAACGCTCGACCCTTCGCCGCACCATGTCCGCAGACACCGACTTGAGGTCGTAGGCCCAGCCTATGCGCGCGAAGGCGTCGATGAACCCGGTTGTCAGGTTGAAAGTGTAGTTGCCCAGCTCGGCCGTCTTGTAATCCCAGGGGAAGACGTGGTGGTAGTTGTGCCAGCCCTCACCCAGTGCTGCCAATGACACAGCTAGGTTTTCCACTGGGCTGATGTTCCTGCAAACACATACATGTCATCACTCTACGGTTCTTAGTAAACTCCTAGTATAAAACTGCGGTAGCTGCTATGATCTTTCTTTGTCTAGTGTATATAGTGTCAGTATTTGTTTCTGCACTAACGTTAACGTGAAATTCTGGCTTCAACTTTGTGTGGTTACGTATCGTCTGATTAAAATGCACTCCAAACACTAACACAGTGCTAATAAATTATCAGTCATGTCACGATTGATCATGGGTTAATCGCAAATTTAGCCTCCTAGCAAACATGACATGATGCCTTGGTGATATGGTGTGCTTAAAATACAAACTCCTGACCGACATTCATTTACAAATTTTGCTGCCTGCACGTAACGAAACTGTACATACTGGGTTCTCTATTAAAAGTAATGATTTCAAACTTTTTATAATAAAAGTAAGTGATTTTACACATTATAAAAAATGGACCAATATTTTAAACGACCCTGTTATGGTAATAAATATTTTATAATTATTCCGGAAGTGATAAAACTTTACTACCTCATACCTGCATGAAATTATTACAAATAGGTGTTGGACTTACTGGTCATAGGGGCGGTTGCCCCACATGTGGGCAACACTGTTAACGAAGAAGGCAATGTTAAGTGTGATACAGAAGCGGAAATTGAACATTATGAAGAAGGACTTCCACAGAGATTCATCCCAGAAGTACCAGGGCACCAAGACTGGAACCGCAATCACCAGCAGAGCAAACAGTGGAATGTACAACCTGCAAGCAAAAGCATTGCAAATAATCACACTTGGTTCATCCATCTCACAGTTCACTCGCATAAACACCATACAATAACTGGGCTTATTCAATGTACAATTCTAAAAGTTGCAGTATTGGATATGTTTAGATGCGGTGGGATGCTAATACAGTATCTTTATTCTGCAGCTGCATAATGAATATTCTTGTCACTGTCATTATCTTTGAGTGGATCTTCTTGCTCTGGCGTGCTGCTAAGTGTGTATATGACAAGAAGAGTTTGTTGCCTTTCTTGTATTTCACTGTTATGTTATAAAGATGAAATCTCATAAGGTTATATTAGAAGCATGTTAAGGTGGAAAGAAGTCTCCAATGGTCGGTGAGCTTTATTGTGCATGGGGACATTGACAGAAAAAAAAAAGGATGGCAGTGTGTATGGAGTTTGAACTCCCTATTTCCATGTTAAAAAAAGTAATTGAATAATACTAAAACAAAAAAAAATTAAAACTAGTAGTATTATTACAAAGATAAAATATGAATTAAGTGAACCCATTTTTTTAAATCATCTTTGGTGGACTACTGAAATTTGGGTACTTGCTCATTGTTACTTTAGAGCTGGAGATGGCTGCATTTATGTGTAATCCACAAAAGTAGCAGTAGTAATGTTTTCTCCTCGTAGTCTCAATACCAAACTGTCTGTAGTGTCTCCTTGACATGTTGGACATGGCGCTTAGGAAGTTCCCTCACAATCACTTCAGAGAAGTGCAGAATACAAGGAGTGATGTGTCTTTTCTTATGACAGTGAACAGAAAAACTGATGAAATTCTTATGCCAACCTTATAACCTCCACTAAATTATGTTATCAGACAAGTTACAGTAAGGTCCAGTGCAACCTTGGGGCCACGGTTGTGTAGTGGTTAGACTACTCGCTTCACACCATGTGGAACCAGGTTCAATTCCGGGCGGGATCGCCCCCTGATTTTCACATGTGGGAATCGTTCCAGATGATACTGCTGGTCGGAAAATTTTCTCGGGGATCTTCCGTTTTCCCCGCCCTTGCATTCCGGCACTGCTTTGTGTAATGTATTCATGTAAAAAAATTAAAATTTTAACTGTTTGAATGTTTTATAAATTGCTTGGTACTACTGGTGATGTGCATATTTGGTATGTACATGTGGTTAGTGAAGCACAAATAAAACTTACAAGTTCTTCCTTGGCCCCCTAATGCCTCAGCCTTGAACCATATTGAACATCTTTGGAACTACCTCAATCATCATCTCTGCTTTGTGAATCCTCAACCCCACACCTTTCAGCAGTTGTTGGATACAGTGCATTCCGCAAGGTTTTAGATAACCTTGACAACCTTGTAGCAACTTACTGAATTACTGTGCCATACAGTTGCTGTCCATGTTGCACAAGGTGGTTATTCTAAATATTAAGTTTGATGGTTACGTTATGCCTTACCTGGGTCTAAAATTTGGAATCACTCTCATGGTAAACCAATATTTCAACCAACAATGCCACAAAGGTTGGCAACATACTTGCTCAGACTTCACTTCGTACATATGATAACTTCATAACATAACATATCTTCATTAGAACTAATGATTCACAACTTTCTGCAAGTATGTAATAACTTCTGCATCCATTATTTTAAATGGTGTTCAGTACTGGACAATGAAGTTGTTCGTGTCCTCTTAGGCTGCACAACTAAATTATACTTTTCTCTAGCCATAGATGTTCAGTACCTACAAATGTCATATAAACTAAGAAGTTAATTACATCACATGTAACCCTGTGTTCAACTATTCTTGGTCTCAGTGTTTAACTCGAAAAACGGCTTCTCTTGATAAATTGCTGGCCTTCCCTGCATTTCCTCTCTTGTGGACCCCTACGCTGGACTTTCTCCTGGGTGAAATTGTCCCATTCTGTTGTCTTTTTACTTGCAAACTGGGGCATGTTAAGCAATTCTACTGGCTGATAATTAATAAGCTTTGTATGCTTTACATATCAATAGCCCCCTGCAAAGTGAACACTGAATATGAAAACAATTTCTTCCAAATGCAGTAACCTGCCATTCCTACCAAAATCTCATCTAGAAGCATTTCACATACGATACTTCACGTTCGTACTCCGCATATTAACTGTTCCAGACTTTTTCCTGTCTCTTCATAAGTGGTAGCAAACACCCATCTATCGTAAATTACATTTTCGGCTGGTATAAAGTGTTTCTATAGTGTTTCCTTAATTGTGCTGGTTTCTGTTTGTCTGCTTCCAAGACGTACAGAAAATGTTAAATTTTAACACGATCCTGCCCAATGATCAAGCAAAAGCCTTCTCAATANCCAAGACGTACAGAAAATGTTAAATTTTAACACGATCCTGCCCAATGATCAAGCAAAAGCCTTCTCATGGTTCACAGATGTTGCAAGGCACCAACGACCCATTTTCCCAATGGTTTCTCATCGCATGCTTGCTTGATCATCTCAAAACTTTCCTGGCTAATTGTAATACACTGTAGTTTAACTTTTATAGAATACAAAAAATAACTGTGCCTTGACTTTACTCTCATAAACAAAGCATGCCACAGGTTATTTTCACATGCAACAGTAACAGAATGGTTTCCATAGACATGGTGCAGTATTGCCAGCCCATGAACTTCGGAACACTCTTGTATAAACGTGCTACATGTACGTCTGCCAGTATCATGTCATACCAAAACATGTCTACCACACTTTGATTAATATATGGACTTCCAAACTTATCAACACAGAAATACACTATACTAGCAGTCTCCATATACAGAGGAGTATAAAAGAATACCCCAACTTTGAAAGTCTATAATATCAAAACCAAACAACCTACAACCTTGACTGACCAATCAAATGAACAGTGGAATTGTGAAGTTTGTTTACCATACATTTATAAATGTTCTATGTGACCACCACGAGCGGTCCGAACGACATCCACGAGATAATCAAACTCGTTCCACACTCTTGTCAGCATGTCCGGTGTAACGGTTTGGATGGCGTCCGTAATTCTCGTTTTGAGATCGTCAATGTTAGTCGGCAATGGTGGACGAAACACTTAATCCTTTAGGTGCCCCCATAAAAAAATTGCACGGGGTAAGATCCAGGCTTCTTGGGGGTCAGTGATGAAGAGCCTTTTTAACCAGCTGCTCCTCGACCAATCCAGCGTTGCGGCAACGTCTTGTCCAGGTATCTGCAAACAGCTAAGTGCCAATGGGGTGGCACACCGTAAAGGAAACATCAGACCGTCCCCTTCACATTTACGTGTCGGATGCGAGCTCGCTATCCCCTCACCACCTCAAACTGAGAATTGGGAACGCCATCCAAACCGTAACACCGGACGTGTTGATAAGAGCGTGGAACGAGTTTGATTATCGCGTAGATGTCGTTCGGGCCACTCATGGTGGTCACATTGAACATTTATGAATGTATGTTAAACAAACTTCACGGTTCCATGGTTAATTTGATTGGTCAATCAAGGTTGTAGGTTGTTTGGTTTTAAAACTATAGACCTTCAAAATTGGGGTATTCTTTTATACTCATCCTGTATAACATACACTAACAGTCTCCATACATAACATACATTCAGCTGAGCCATAAAAAATGTTGGAAAATGCAGAAGTTGAGAGGTTTGGACGATGCTTAGCAGCAAGATTTTGTGTGCTAGTGAGGGTGAAATGAAGTAAAGATGAAACAGTGGCAGAATGCAAGGGAGGGATAAATGGGAGATCACCGAAAAAAAACCAATGGCAATGCTCGCTATGTTTCCCACATGCGATATTCAGGCAACCCTACCAAGATATAGAACCATGATCAACTTAGTGGGGGACAAGTAGTTTGATAACCACACCACCATGCCATGGCTCCATTGAAAATGCAGGATATTTTACAGAAGGAACATACAGCAGTGAATAGGAACAAAGGCAACTGGTACAAAAAGGAAATAACATAGGTAGGAAGTGTAAAAAAGGTGATATTGTGCTTGCGCAGTAGAGATGGTGTATTATTGAAGAATATAAAACAACACAGACACATTGAGTTACACGGTGGAATGATTACAGCAGTTTTACAATAGTGTAATACTCTGAACTGACATTTTATATTTAAAAACAAAACATTCTACATACAGATACAGACCACCAACTTCATGTTCTACGTTCGTTCAGGTATGTAACTATTATTAGTACTGTATGTATTTACAGTAATATTGAGTATCCTGAATTGAAAATGTCAGCTTTTCATCTCTAAAGCATTTCTTGTCATAATTATACTCATAAAGTGACATGCAAAGGTGAAGAGAAAAGCCATTTTGGGACCATGAACACCAATGGTTATAGTGATATGGGAGACGGAAGGTCACCTCTTCTGCCACATGAGGATGGGGTCAGCCTCCAGATCGCTCATATCTATGAGGCTGCGCTTCCTGACGACTTCGGGGTGAGGCGTGAGCACCAGCCAGCCCACGTGCGCAAACAGAAACCCTCGTTTGGCATTGTGCGGGTCAGCATCTGTCTCGCTGAACTTGTGGTGCACGCGGTGGTCAAGTGCCCAGGCGTACACATGCCTCTGCAAACAAATTATTTTTAATTTGTATATTGTAAATCAGACACATTATTAGTAGAACCAAATGAACTGTTGTATATCTTATTACAAGTTGAAACCATAACTTTGTGCAAATAATGATTTAATTGGACACATTACCATGCTGGGAGTTCAGCAGTACCTACTTTATTCATATAAATGTTCAAGAGATCAGACACTTAACACTGATGACTTTGCAAAATACAATGTTAGTATTTTGTTTCTGCAGATTTTTGTTGCAGATTCATACCTTCTGCTCAGTGAGGTTTTTAACAATGAAGCTGTGCTCACCAGTGCTGAAGTCATCAATTTCAACACCCAACATTAGACTGAAGGACAGGTGTTAATTTTTAAGCACAACATTTTAATACAAAAAAATTATGAGTAATTACTTTCTAAAACAAAAATTACTTAAAACTAACAGTACAATACACTCATAAAAAATTGCCCTATACAGAAGGAGTTAAAATGAAATGAATATTAGCATAGCTGTAGCACCCTGGGTAACTCCACGAGATGCACTAGTGTTTACAACCCGCAAAATACGTGTGCTCCACCAGAAGAACACAAACAGCACACTTGCTTACAGTTTCTCTGTGCTTCCCGCCAGGAACTGCATAACCTCACTCATCATAACAAACTAACAACAATGTTGCTAACCTTACACAGGTACGCACATAACATCTGGCTTATTAACAGCTAACATGAACTTAACACTCAAAATTAACACAGAACTCTTCCTACAACACAACGAAGACATATTATATATGTACACACACACATACAAACATTCAATCTGCAAGGGTTTACAGAACACTGTCCGTCATTGAAACACGTAGTCCTTCAGTCTATATCCCTGTCGTTTTGCTCTGCTAGGGTATCGATGCTTATGTGATGTGTTTCGTTCGGACTGATGCTCATCGCTCTCCTGCAACCCGAATTCCCTGAAAGGACTCGTGTCATCTGCACCCTCCGTCGCCATGGCATGTTTCCCCACTCCTGACTTCTGCTACTCACAGTTGCTAGTGAATGGGCCTTGAAAGGAGCGCTGCACACAACCTGCTCTGTGGGTTGTATACCCTCTGCCGCCTGAGCATGCCTGTCAGCACCGACTTTGTGATGGACACAGCCATTCTGGCTGTCTTCTCGTGGTTGCATCTCTTGACCAACATCATATGTGATGACATATATGAGTTGCACTCCAGTGATTTTCCCTGGCTGCTACTTCATGCTCCCACTTAAGACCTGTACCACACAGCCTCGTTTACCTGAAAGCAACGGTTCCTGCTCCCTGCTGGTATTTATGCTGAAGGTGTTCTCACAAGGTTGCTGGCTGTTGGTCATATCTGATCTAAGGCTTTCCTTAAAGGATGTCCCATCAAAAGAGCAGCTGGAGTCTCTTGACTCCCAGCCCCTGGGGTGATGCGCAGTACAAACAACATTCTGGCCAGTCGGGTCTGCCAATCACTCTTCCCCAGCATTTTGAGCTTCGTTTTGACAGCCTGAACCATACGTTCTGCTTGGCCATTGCTTGACGAGTGAAATGGTGTTGAACGAAACAGTCTAACTCCATTCCTCCTGGCAAAAGTTTTCAGTTCTTGCGACATGAAAGCAGAACCATTGTCAAACACCATGCATTCTGGTATACCATGAACATTGAACATGTCCCTCAGCTCTCAGACAACAGCTGCTGATGATGTTGCTGGAACCATTCTCACCTCTGGCCACTTCCGAGTAAGCATCCACGGCAGTCAGGGAAACCTTACCTTGTAATAGCCGGAAGAAGTCAACATGAACCCTAGTCCTTGGTTTCGTTTTCTGTTTCCAACCAAATGCCCTCACGCTTTGGTGAATTAGCTCGGAGCTGTTGACAGCGTCAGCATTGGCCTACAAAGTTCTCAATGTTCACGTCCATCTTAAACCACCACATGTAACTGCGCAGCACTGCTTTCGATTTCACTACTCCATCATGAGCTGCATACAACATCTCCAGTAGGTCCTTTTGCAGAACTGTTGGTGTGATCACCCTGCTTCCCCATAGGACACAGTCCTTGTAGACGACAATTCAGTTCGCCGGGTCCAGTAAGGTCTGAGCTCCTCCGTGACTGTTCCACTCCTTGGTCACCATATGCTGAAGTTTTGTTTGATCACATACAACACTGGATCTTCTTCTGTCAATCTTGCAATTCTTGTGGTCTCAATTAAGGGGAAGGAGGGTCTGGTAGTAATTTAAGCTTTAAAACATTTCCTATGGCTAGGATTTCCATCTCTGGAGCCTCTAGTGGCAGCCTGCTAAGGGTATCTGAATGCCTTATACTTGGTCCTTTTTGGTACAAAACTTCTAGTCAAAACGAGGAAAGCCACAGGCTCCACCAAAATAACCTTGGGGATAAGAGATTTGGGGGTTTGCAAAGAGGGGTCTAGCAGGTTCAAAAGCGGTTGGTGGTCTGTGATAATTGTGAAATGTCGTGCTGTCACATACTGCCTGAACTTTGACACACCAAACATGACAGCCAAAGATTCTTTGTCGATTTGTGAATATTTTTTTTCGTGCTTTTGCAAAGTGCATGACCCAACAGCTATGACTTTTTCGTTTCCGCCCTCTTCCATGTGTGCACGCACTGCACCCAGACCATACTCAGAGGCATCACACGTAAATCTCACTGGTTTTGTTGCATCATAATGCACCACCACAGTATCTGACTGAAGAAACCCTCTTACAGCACAGAATTCATCTTCGTACGCCTTTGTCCACCCCACTGACGCCCTTTGTCAAGCAAGCGATGTAAAGGTTCCGCCACACTGGCTTTGTCCTGCAGAAACTGGTCATAGAAATTAAGAAATCCTAAAAATGCCTGTTGCTCCTTTTTGCAATTGGGGACTGGATCATGGTTAATAGATTTAACTTTAGCTGGCGTTAGGTACATTTACGCAATCTACACTCTATAACATAAGAATTTTACAGATGGCACTGCAAACACACACATTGACTCCTTCAACCGCAATCCTGGTTCCTCAACACGACTGAGGAACAACACGACTCAACACCTGATGTACCTGCTGCCAGAGTTGTTCTTCATTGGATCCAGTGATGAGAATATCATATAGTAGTGCCTCAACTCCTTGCATCCCAGACTGCATGGTCTCCATTAACCTCTGGAACATTGCTGTGGTACAATTGATACCGAATGGAAAGTATTTCACTCTGAACAACCCTTTCATGGTGTTGTTAGCACATCTGCACTACGCTCATCCACCAATACCTGCGAGTATGGATTTGCCATGTCCAATTTGGTGATAATCTTCCCTCCTGACAAATTGGAAAACGCCTTACTGGTCGTTGATAAGAGGTGAATCTCCATTTTACAAATTATATTCACGAAACATTTGTAGTCGCCACAGATTCGCACCGACCTTATGGACTTTTCGCACCGACCTTATGGACTTAAACAATAGCACAATAACCCAATTTGAGTAATTTACATTTAACAACATGTATGTAAGAGACACTGCTCCACCAATATGCCTATTTCTTTGCTAACGACATCCTGTAGCGTGGAAGCCACTGGATGGCACTTCCTGAAGATTGGCTTTGCATCCGACTCAATCTCTACGCTTACTGATGACCGCACATACTGCCTCAACTCTGTACTAGCAAACACCTGATGTGTACCGCGTATCTCCATACTTAGCCCGTTCGTCCTGCTACACCAGCGCAGCTACGACGTGCCCTCTACTGGGGACGAGTCGACCCGAATGCGGCGACCACTCTCCCTGACTCCAACGCCGGCGACGGTGTGCGAGAGTGCGCTCCCTCTGAGCTAATCTCCAGACACCACCGGAGTCAGGTAGCAATCCCACTTTCATGCCCTCAAGAGACATTTTTGATGACGTGATAATTCGGGCCGACTTACGCGCCGTGGGTGTGTTGTGCGTGCAGTGAGAGTGTGGGAAGTGAGTGCGCCAATTTTTAAAGTGTTAAACTGTGTTAATCCACAAGGATTAAACAGCTAGCTTTGTTTTTAATGTAATCGAGCATGGCTCTCCAATACCCCTCCTGGGGTAAAGTGGACTCATCCAAAGCGAGCCACCTGCTGCCACTCTCTAATGGTGCAAATTAAGGGGAAAACTTAATATCTGATTTAATAAAAATATAGCGCAAAGTGCTTAAACAACTTAACGAACTGAGAAAGACAGCACCATCATCATTTATCACCAACATATTTATTCTTCGTATGGAAATTGCTAACACAATTTAATACCAAGGGTTTATTATGCTTTATTATCAAGGTTAATTGTGTTTGAACTTCCTTGTTGTGCTTATTTAAATTCCTTTGTATTTTCCTTTCAACTTGGTGCGCATTGACTGGGGGTCAGGTGGCCTTCGCCATTTTTATTCAGATATATCAGAGTAGTGCTTCAACCGAGGGATTAACAGGTCGTAGGCGCGCGACACTAAATTATTACATATGCTGCGTAGCGCGCATACTTCCTATGCAACTTTACCTACACGCATGATCACACCACCTAGTTCTCCAGGCGTTGTACGCCGCAACTTTGAACACAAAAATACGTTTCCGGATATAAGTATATAGGACTTTTGTGTTATTATCGGTTCAAAGAAACTTCGTCTGGAGTTTGAGAACTGAGTTTCCGAGCATCCTGTATACGGGGTAAACGCTTGAAAGTCATGTTCAGGCGAGACGGAGACGGAAAGACTGCACACAAGTTGATCCGCCTTGTGCGTGGATGTGATGAGGCAAGTGGCGAGTGGGCTAGAGTTGACCTTAAGAGTTGGCGTGCTTCGAGGCCTCGAATGCGGAATATAGCTGCAGGCATGCCAACACCTATTCCCTAGGGAAATGATACTCACCTGGCCTGAGATAGTGAAGAGGAAGACCAGAAGAAGCCGCAGGGGCCACTTGGCTTTGTACGCCCTGTGCGACCACAGGCGGTGCGCTCCGGCAGTGATGCCGAACCCAGACGCGTAGATCACCACGAATGCTGCACACACAAAACAACCATCTCACTTCCTACATTTGCCACTCATACTCTATCTACTTCAGTATGAACAGAGGTAACAACCCATTGAAGCGTCGTGATTGTGAAACTGTCTCCTGTGGTTTAGGAGCTGAAATGTCTGTTTGCGAGCCAGGTTGTAAGTGTGATTCACACTCAAAATGTGGGCGTGGATGATAATTGTAGCTCCTTTGGTACAAAAGCCATTCCAATTGCCCATACTCTTCCAGAAATTAAAAAAAAATTAAGAAGTTCCGAAGTTTTAATTAATAAAGTAAATTAAAAATCATAAATATGTACATAACTTCCATGTTACCTGATGGCAGTTTTTGCGTCTATAAACCCACTGTTCTAGAACCAATACCACTCACAAGAGCACTTGTTGAGTTGGAACTACTTGTTAAAACCAAAGAAATTTTTTTGATTTTCTGGGTTGCAGTAACTGGCATTGTACTATACACTGCAGTGGTGACATTCAGCGTGTAAACATCCATGGGTTGGATGTAGCTAGTATCGCGATAACTACCACTCAAGAGGCTCGTTCTCCGCGACTGATTGGTTGACGTTATCTGGTAGCAGCTCTGGTAGTTACATACTATCTATCTGTGAATTACGAATGATTGTGTTGTGATATGTACAATGTACAAGTATGCAAATTATGATGGGGCACAATTTAAAATAGTTATTGGCGGGAAGAAATGTAATTTTTCTTTAAGTTTATTTTACAACACATTACATTACCTCAAATGAAATGGAGAAATGGAAGTACCGTGGGAAAATATTCGTCTGGTTTCACCACACAGCGAGTTGCATCAACAACAATCACAGTAACACGACATGTTTTGACAATACCGCTTTTGTAACTGCTAAAACAAAGGCACCAGTAGCACTGCTTCAGACTTGGAGAGTCCGGGAGGTGCTTGCCCAATGCCCTAGTTACACTGTGTAGCCATATCCACAGTACCAATTATCACTGTTGAGATGTGAGTAAAAAATTCACGTGCTAGTCATAAGAATTAGCTAAGACAAATATTCACAGGGAATCTATACCTGCTAACAGCATTAGTACTCACCCAAAGCTTACGCGACTGTGCAACGAACAGCAGTGACTGACAAACTGCTTATTGCTTTGTAGTGCTTCATGTTTCAGCAGGGCTACCTGGGCCAGCTTGTACACAGAACTTAAACTAACATCTAAAAATCAAACAAGAAGTTACTGATACAACTAATGAGCCTACTAAATTTCATATGGGTGTAAATAATTTTTAATCAAGTTCTTAACAACATCGTTACAGATGGAACCAGAAACATATGCAACGGCAGTGAGAAAATTACAAATATACACGTGCCTTACCCGAGACGCGAATCCAGAAAACCTCGTACCATAAGCCAGCGTGAAATAAACTGCATTACGGAGGTACAATTAGGAGCATCAACTTATGATGTAATCAGTCTAATGTTTTGAATGATAGGCTCTACTAAAATGAAACAATTACAGGCCCGTCATTTTGGAAATAAGTGTCTGAGCCACTTAAAACAAAGTTTACATGGCCTACTCTAACACTATTTGTATGAAGAATTTGGTGAACTTCTGGTGATTGGTTCCCGAGACATGGCGTTGAAATGTAGTTTAATTTAATTTTTGGGTACAACCTTACAAAATTACCTAGTAAAAAAAGAGACTGTGTATAAGATGCTTCTAATAGATACTGTCAGCATATAATGTTTTGTTGAATTCGGTTAAGTTATTAAAATATGTGACAAACTTATCAAAATTATTTATATAACGGCCATTTTGAAAATCAAAGTCTGATCCCACTTAAATCATTTTACATGGCATTCTGTAGCACTACTGGTGTGCGGCGAAAGAGGATCTCTGTATGCATAATTGATGCTTCTAATGGATACTGTTAGCGTACAAAATTAGGCAGAATTTTTTAATAGATGTAACATAGTGACGTAAATTATTTATATTACGCCATTAGAAAAAACCCTGCCCCACCTAAAACATGTAAGTTTATATACCGATTCTTACCACTGTAGCACTACTTGCGTGAAACATTTGGTGGAATTGGTTGAGTAGTTATCGAGATATAACATTTTTTAAATGTGATGTTGTATTCCAGAATGGGGGCTCAAAGACAATATCCGTCTCTCAATTGAATGTTTACTTAATGCACTATCAACATAAAAAATTTGTTTCAGATCGGTTAAACGGTTCCAGAGATATGACATAATACCTCCATTTTCCACATGACAATCTCCATAAATGGAAGTAAAATAGGTTGTGTGGGATGTATACAAAGTTAAGTTATAATCGGATAGATAGTTTCGTAGATATAAACATGTTTATATAGTTGCAATTCCACACTTAGAAAATATCAATTAATGTGGCCTACCATAGTACAACTTATTCGCCTAATTTGGTAGGAATCGGTTGATTGTTTCCCAAGATATGACATAAAAACATGCGGAGAAATACGTTTCGTAGTTTTGTAGAAATAGCACACAAAGCTAAAATGTTTATATTGCCGCCATTTTTTTAAATATGTTTTTGTACCACTCAAACATATTAATTTACATGGCCTGCCGTAGTGCTACTCGTTTGCAAACTTTGGTAGTCACCAGTTCGTTTTTAAAAGAGATAAAATGCTAAATTATATGTTTTTTTAATGTGATGCTGTATTAAAAAATGATGGACAAAATAAACTTTGTGCAGAGAAATTTGACAGGCTATTCACGGTAAATTGAGCACTTTTTTTTTAGGTAGTCTCATAACACATAGTAACTAATAAATACACTTCATTGTGGCCTCGGACTTTCGGTTTTGAGTATGGTGAAATGTATAAACTGTGTTTATTCTTCGTAAGGAAGTGTTTACATTAATGAGTAGCGGAAGGGTATAAATTGGTTGAAATAAAAAGTAACCAGGTCTAGAAAAGTGCTCACTTTACCATGAACAGCCTATAGTTGTAATATATACTTCCAGCATACAAAGTTACGTTTTAATAGACGGCATGATTTCGACGATATAGCATACTAAACTAAAATGGCAATGTGACTGTCATTGAGAAGATAATTGTCTTACCCTCTTAAAACATATAGGCCTAAATTTATTTAGCCTACCATAGTACAACTTATTCACCAAATTTGGTACGAATCGGTTGATTGTTTCCCGAGATATGAATTAAAAATGTCATTAATGCATGTGGTGCTAGATCATAAATTGGCGAACAAATGTGGTTGTTTGTGGGCATATATAATTCTTGCAGTAGGCACTTTCAGCATACAAAATTTGGTCGAAATTGACCGAACGGTATGGTAAATATATCAAATAAACCCAAAATGTTTGTGTGACCGTAATTTTGAAAATAAGTGCCTAACGAATTTAAAGTGCATATGCTTAGATGGTCTTCCATAGTATTATTTACGTGCCAAATTCGGCGAGAATTGGTTGGGTAATTTTCAAGATATAACGTAAAAGTTATATTTTTTTCATGTGGTGCTATATTCCAAAAATGGCGGACCAACAACTATGTCCATGTTTAAATTTAATACTTACATAAAGCACTAATAACATATACAATTTATTTTAAATAGGCTGAGTGGTTCCCGAAATATGACAACACCGTAAATTTTTAATGGCCTCTAATTAACAAATGTTTTTTTTTTGGGTGACAGGAGGGTGCGCGCGCGCGCGCGCGCGCGCGCACACACACACACACACACACACACACACACACACACACGAAAGTGATCTCATAAGCATTTCTTTCCTTCGTAAAGTAGACAGCGCAGGGGACTAGAGCTGCTATAGGCCACTTTACACGTCTTTCAGTACATGGCAAAACTGGTCCTGCATATTACACTGAAAAATTTAAATACACAAGGTTACAAGAGCCAGCCCCTAAAATGGCCGAGACGTGGCCAAGCTCACAAATGAAACTCACGTTTAGGGTTAAGACGTGCACTCTAAATTCCACTACTCGGATCAGTGAAAATGCCTCCATTTATAATCGGTGGAAAACCATTGGTTGTTTCAGTGAAACGATTTCATTGATTTAATACGCGACAACCAACTACGCGCAGCAAATTGAATGTAGTTTTTTTTATTTAATTTTGTCAAATAATTACGAGAAATGAACATATTTCCGATAGTCACTGTTTATAGTGATAAACAAGGCAACGCAGACTATTATGGGGAAAATACGTGTATTCATGTGGCCTCGTAAAATAGTATAAAAATGAAACACAAAAAAAAAATATTGGTTTTATTGTAGTTTATGAATTGTTATTTTATTTGATACACGTTGTTTAGCTGTAATTTGATAAGCATATAGTCTGTTTCTTTACTTGGTTGTTTCCTAGATATGTGCCATGCATCACAAGCGTTTTATATTTCTCTCAACATAAAGGTGCCTTTAGTTTTTGTTAAATTAAAATTTTACTTATATTTAATTTATGAATATTGTGATTTTTATATTATAATTAATATGAATAAAAACAGGGAGAAAAAAGGTAATACCTAGTAAGAAATAGTTCTTATGCAAAATATTATTACACAGTATGCGCGAACGCGGCGCGTTGTCCCGTTGGTGCAATTTTCTAGATTAAGTTAAGCTTTGTTCGCATGGGAAGTAGAATTTTAGCATAGGACTTCACAAAAGGTGTAAGTGACCGTGAATGAACTATGCACGTTGTTTAACAGATACATCAGTCCAGAAATAAATCACTGAAAAACAGCGAATGAAATATTCGATGAATCAGTCGAAATTGCCACCAATAAATATAGTAAAACTGGCATTTCATCACTAATTCATCAGTTAAATTGACTGAAGCCAGATGCTGTTAACTGACTTAAACAGTGAAACTCTGAGTGATTCACATTTGGGATGTATTTATTGGTCTTAGTTGCTGAACACCGACGTACAAGTTACGCGGGCTCCGACCTAGCGCGTCCGATGGCTCGTCGAGCACAATGACATTGGAGGTGAAGTTGAACTCCTGGACGCTACAGTCGGCAGGATGGGTGGTTGTACTCCGGGCGAGTATTAAACAACGTTCCAGTAATTAACCAAGTTTATTGCAGTTAATGATGTCCGGAGCGGGCTCTTGACTTACCCGGCGCGTCATTTTGCCCAAACTAATTAGACATCATGGCCGAAGCTGAGGCGCCGGCAAAGTTCGAATAACAAATGATGTTAAATGAAATTAACATGTCAATAACGTTACGTTACGTACGTTATATACATCCAATAAATAAAAGGCGCGAAAATAATGATTTGAGTGAATTAGGCCTTGATGAGCACTTTAGTGTTGGTGTATAATTTTCCTCTCACATTTAAATAGTCGTGGTCTGAGAGGCAGCTTACATATGCTAAAAACCATTGCTATGAAAAGATGGCAGGCAGCAAGGGCAAGCGGGCTGAAGGAAGACCTCGCCCACCCTCGGGCAACCGCCCGGGGACTAGATTCTTCTTTTACAGTATGATTACGAGCTCCTCCTACTAGTCTTTTATCTTTCGCCTTCCTACACTTGCTAACACTGCATGATAAACATTGCATGGATTCTATATTTTCCTTCCTGGCATGGAGAACCCGCCCAGCATGTCTATCGTCACGGGTTTCCTCCGGCGGCATCGCGGGTTTACCATGTCCCTTCCAAGGGCTTAGACCTAGTTTCATTGTATGGGAGGGCCAGGCCAGAAATGCTGGCTTGGCACTCCAAAACCTCACCTGGCCGATTGATGCATGTTCTTCCTACACCGAACTTTTGTTTGTAGAGAGTATAGGCCTGGGGCCCGGCATGCACCTAGAACCTGCTCCCCCTCTTAACGCCAGTGGTTAGCCAAAAAGAAACCCACATCAAAGAAACCACCGCGTCATTTCATATCTGTCTACTTACATATTCTGTGTCCACATGGCATTCCTGCCTTCTGGTAGGGTCATCACGTATGGGAGAAAATTGGTGCTATGTAGGGCCGTTGTCCTACCCGAGGGACACATCTGTTGTTCTGGCCGGTCAGGCAAATGGTGAAATGGGAACGTAGCAGCAACAGTATGAAAATAGAGGAGGAAACGGCACTCCGAGAAAATTTCCACCCCTACACAAAATCCCCGTATGAATAATGTCTGTTCACCAGAGGCTGGAATCGAACTGCGAGTCTCTCCTGATTAATATACACGAGTGAAATAATGAGTTAGATTATGGCTTAATTCAGTGGTTCTCAGTAGGCTACCCGTGGGATACACGAGGCCCGCAAATGTTTTCAGTCTGACCCAAGCTGAGATAAATTATAAAAATATTTAAAAGAGTGTGTATTTATACACATATATTTGGTTAAATTTAAGGGTTGTTAAGCATACACTGACTTGACGTCTCGTTGACAGCTGGACCATCAACGTCGGAGTCAGGGGCTTAGACATCGAGACCGGGCAAGGAATCAGCCTTGGCCTGTAGTAAGGAACTGCCCTAGCATTCGCCTGAAGACTTTCGGAAAGCCTTGAAAAATTAAATAATCAGAATGTCTTGACTGGGAATCCAGTCTGGATCCACTCGAATGTTATTTCAGTGTTACACACTGCACCGCCTTACTTGGTGTTAAATAATGAACTGAACATTTGAGAAGTGTAATTTCCTCATTTCTCAGGTCCTTAAACACAACAGTTTGCAAAAAAAAAAAAAAACAAAAAAAAAAACTATTTGTAATTTGTGAATAATTAAAAACATCTACCAGAACACAAACCCCAATACATCACTTAGGTTACTTCTACAACAAGTTGGGAATGTCAATGCTAAAAGTTCGGCAAAGGGAACATTTTCACCACTATATAAGCGCTAGTGTCGGCAAGGTACCACATTTCCTCTATTTTCTACGTTAAAAAACAGGATAATTGCAATAATCATAAATAAAATATAAAATAACTTCGTAACTAAGTATAATCTTTACGTAGCTTAAAAATTTTAATTAAAAATTACCTTTTGGAAGACTGAGCACCTAGCGGCAGGAATTTTCTCTATGCCAAACCCTCCCATAAGAAATACCGTTTTGTTCCTAACCTGCGTAGAATAAACCTTAGCATCGCCGGTCATCGTCCATCACTATAAACATTAATGAAGTGACGTGTAACTGTACAGGTCATAGTATATTCATATACTAACAAAAACATAATTTTCTTTTCTTTTTACGGTAGGAGAGTGACATCCATTGGAGCATTGCACCTGATGGTACAACATGTAGAAATTATTACAAAGTAGTCAACACACTACCAAAATAGACAGAAAAATACGATTTACGTTGCATATACTATTTTGTATTATTGCAAAATATTTTTCCAGAATTTCTTATTAAAAATGTCTTTTTAAAAATTAATAAATTAGAGTATATTTTTAAAATAAATCAAGGTGTATTTCCATTCTAGATGATTTGTAAAGCACATTTTGCAAGAAAACCATAATCAATTATGAAAATCGTAACAATTACCATGGCTGTAAGAAAATATTGGCATTAATGTTAACAGTATTTCTTAATAATTGATTTTAAGTACGTTCATTTCATTAATGAAAATAACTTAATGTGGGTGCAAGGCTTGTGCCCAACTGGGCCGTTCCTGATTGCTGAGAGGGAGTATCACTCACCCGTGCCTTTGCATTTTATTTATAGTTTGCTCGCGGTATCTTCACACATTTTGAATCAAACCTTTGAAAAATCACCCCATGTATGACGTGTGTAGTTGCTTCTTAAATATTTCATGTATCTCAAGCGTTTTATTCTTCTATTAAGATAAAAATGTATTTTTTTGGTGAAATTTAACTTTTATATTTATTCTATCAATACATTTTAATATTTCATTTATAATAATTACTAATTAAAACAGAGAGAAAATACGTGTGTTGGTAATGCCTTGTAAGAAATAGTTCTCGTACAAAATATTAATGCGTACGATTACTGTACGTTTTCCAGTTGGTGTAATTTTATAGACTTAGTTAAGCTTTATTTGCATAAGGCGGAGGGATAGCCTGAAANAACTGGGCCGTTCCTGATTGCTGAGAGGGAGTATCACTCACCCGTGCCTTTGCATTTTATTTATAGTTTGCTCGCGGTATCTTCACACATTTTGAATCAAACCTTTGAAAAATCATCCCATGTATGACGTGTGTAGTTGCTTCTTAAATATTTCATGTATCTCAAGCGTTTTATTCTTCTATTAAGATAAAAATGTATTTTTTTGGTGAAATTTAACTTTTATATTTATTCTATCAATACATTTTAATATTTCATTTATAATAATTACTAATTAAAACAGAGAGAAAATACGTGTGTTGGTAATGCCTTGTAAGAAATAGTTCTCGTACAAAATATTAATGCGTACGAATACTGTGCGTTTTCCAGTTGGTGTAATTTTATAGACTTAGTTAAGCTTTATTTGCATAAGGCGGAGGGATAGCCTGAAAGTAGAACTTTAGAAGGGATTTAGAAAAGTTGAACGTAAGCGTGAATGGACTATACCAGGCGTGCGGAAAGGGCAACCCCCCCTCCGTCCGGAATCTGGGATATGCTGCTTCTGTTGACCCGGGCTGCTTGTTGGCCACTATGCAATCCGTGCGGCCAGACATGACAAACACACACGCGCAATGAAAAGTAAGCAGCACCGCAGGACGACCCCACCGGAGGTTCTCCCCGGTGACCGATCCACTGAAGTTGGATTCGTGGTGTTAATGGTTGCGTGCTAGAGGATACCATAAAAGTAATCCCTCCCCCAATGGGCGTTGGACGCCGTGACGACACTGTGGTGCTGTCCTGGAGTCATAGCAGGGGTTTGGATATTGTCCCAGCCAGACCACGGGCATGACATAGTATAAGGGCCTCTCTCAGCACTTGCGACAGTGCGCATCGGTGTACGTATAGCCCATCCACTGTTAGTTCAAACTTTTCTGAAATTCTGCTGAAGTTCTACTTCCAGGATATTCCTTCGCCATGTAAACAAAGCTTAACCAATTCTACATAATCGTACCCAAGTGACAGAGCACTGCATTCGTGCGCACTCAGTGTAATAATATTTTGAATAAGAACTATTTCTTACTAGGGATTACCAACACATCTATTTTTTCCCCTGTTATCATTCACACTAACCATCAATTAAATATTATAATTTATAGATAAAATACAGCCTATGTAAAAGTTCAAATTAACAACACGTTAACACAAGTATGAAACGCTTGCGATACACGACATATTTAGGGAACAGCCGAGTTCGTTGTACATGGGGTGGTTTTTCATCAAAGGTTTGATTCTAAAAGTGTGAAGAAACCGCGGATAGACTCTGCCAGATTGGCGCTCCGTAGCCTCAACAGCAAAGGCGAGAGCTGGGCGCGTCGTGGCGACGCGGCGAGGTCCCTCACCCCAACCAATTGGCGGCCGAGACGTGTGGCCAAAGGCGCTGCGCCAGAACACCACAATCACAGTCTGGCAGGGAGTGTCCACACGTGATCACGCGCTGAGTGTGCGTGAAGTGGATTACAAGCGGACTCGAGGCGACCAAGTGTCTGCAATTGCAGTGGACGAGGTCCGTCACGGCGTAATTAACCCTTTCATTCCATAATTAATTAAAGATTTCTGGCCTTGCAAATAGGAAATTTTTCTATGCGTGCTGTACTTGATGTGACAAAGAACATGTTTCGTTAATACAACCAGTGAGCTACAGACGTTATGTTTAGTGGTCGGATATATGAACAAGTCAGCGTAACGTAGATAGGGTAGCACGGTTCACGAATCAGTTACCTCCAGGGAAGACAATTGAGCACTGAGCCGTACAGTGTATAGTAGATATCAACATTCCCGTGCAACATGCAGCCAGTTGTCTACACTGGCAGTGACAGGATTAAAATAATAAAACACTATTTTGATAGTTTCAAATGCACTAGGATGAGACTTATGTCATAGACTGTTTGGTAATAGAATAGTGGGTTAGGAGTTGGTCTCTTTATTCGTTTGTCTAGCACGCATGGCCAAGACAGGAAAACAATTAATGAAGATCACCCGGCTACTGTGGCTTATGAAATTGTCATAGAACACCTGCCAGACCTTCTTAACCCTCTCAGTAAAAAATAAATATGTTTTAGGTATTGCAGTGGACAAAGTTGTTGTTCGGCACTGTACTAATTTTAGTATAACGCTCTGTTATGTATCTCACCCCTCTCTCCTCCTCAAAGTTATTTAGGCTTCGTGTTATTGGCAGTAGATGTATATGAAACTACGCAATGCAGTACGCCTACCAACAACGAATGATACCTCCAAACGTGGCTGACTACCTTCATTGGACGCTGTTACCCCATTGTGGGTGAGTGAAGTGAGGTGAGTATTGAGCAACACCGAAATGCAAGGGCGGGGGAAACGGGACGTCCCCGAGAAAACCCGCCAGCGGCATCGTCCGACACGATTCCCACGTGCAAAAAAACCGGGGGCGAACCCGCCGGGAATCGAACCCACCTTGGTGGAAGTCGCGAAGTCTAGCCACTACACCACCCCGTTACCACATTGTAAGTGATTGGCAAATACGACTAACATTAAATACATCACTCCTACCATTGACTCCCTTTTCACAAGTTATAAAAATAAAACCCATAGCGTTTTACTAAATCTTTAACGGTAAGTATAAATGAAAGTACCAGACCATATTTTTCAAGTGTTCCAAATGAAAAATATTATACTTTCTCCCCTATCATCAATATGTCTTCAGTGTGCCGATTAGTAAAACAATATTGGAGGTGGGCAAGAAATGTTAGAAGGAAGGGGCTAAAAGCATAATTTTTTTCAAGCGCCATATTTAAAAAGTGGCGTGGCTGAAGGCCAAGGTTAAGGTGGAAGACAACTCTTGCCTGTCACTGCGCCACCAACACTGCTCGTAGCGCAATCCTGTATGTAAAATAATAGAACTAGCGACATAATATTGAAGGTTTAAAGGGTTGAAATATTGGGGGTGCTCAATACGTGAAGCAGTAAGCACCTCGGCCGTCTGTGCAAATATTAACCACAACGTTGTGCGCTGGGATGGCGCAGCGTACGTGAGTATAGTATATTTGCTGTTTCTTCACACTTTTTGGATCAAACCTTTGAAAAATCACCACATGTATGGCGTGTTTGATTGTTTCCTAACCATGTCATGTATCACAAGCGTTTTAAACTTTTGTTGACATAAAACCACCGTACTTTTGGTTAAATTCAGATGTTATTTATATATTACCTACAAACTGTGATATTTCATTTTAATTTATATGAATAAAAACAGTGAGAGAATAGGCGTGCTGATAATGCCTAATAAGAAATAGTTCTTATGCAAAATAATATTACAATGAGTGCGCACGAATGCGGTGCGCTGTCCCTTTGGNTTGGTGTGTTTTTTTTTTTTTTTGACTTAGTTATACTTTGTTTGCACGAGAGGGAGGAATATTCTGGGAGTAGAACTTTAGCAGGGCTTCAGAATGGGTTGAAAGTAACCGTGAATGGACTATATTCAGTGTTGGTGAATGTTTAACCGATTCAACTGGCGCTGCAACCGTACGGAATGTTCCTGCAAGGCGGTGCGCGCGGCATCCGTGGAGTCATGACGGGACGACGGGCGGTAAAAAGTGGGCTCGCGCGCGCCACAGGCGCGTGTGTGTGTGTGTGTGTGTGTGTGTGTTTGTGTCAGTGTGTGCGCGCGGTGACGTAACCGGCCGGCACCGCGCTTCCAACGCGTTGCGCGCGCGCACGCTACGGGCGGCGTTGCCACGTCTTCGAAAGTCCGCGCTACCGTTAGTTGCGCCGCCTGCCACCAGGAGCGCTGTTCCGCCGCGCACGGAATCCAGATTGTTGTCAACATAGCTAAGGTTACTTCTACTCAGTTGGAGAAGATCATGTTTAAAGTTTGGCAACCAAAAATCTTTCAGCGCTAGATAAGCGCTTTTGTCGCATGTGTACCAGATTTTCTCTATTTTATACGTTAAAAAAAAACTAAATAATTGCAATAATCATAAATAAAATACAAAACAACTTCGGAACTAAGTAAAACCATTCTTTTTTATTGTTCATATACCTTAGAATTTTAATTATTAGTGACCTGTTTGGAACACTGCGCACCTAGCGGCGGAAATGTTCCCTATGCCAAACTATATCATTATAAGTCTCGTTTTGTTCCTAACCTGAGTAGAATAAACCTTAACGTAGCGGACTTTTCGCTAAATTTGGCGGAATTTAAAAACATTTAGCGGAGTAAAATACTGTTTCAGAAATATGATGTTTACATATCAAAGTTTTAAAACTATGTTAAATTTGTCACCAAAATAAGTATTAAAAAACCCAGTATTATTATGATGAAACTACTTTATTACTTCAAATTTAACAATCTTCAACGTGCTTCTCTGTAGTTTTACGGTGCGTCCCTCTTCTCACATTCTCATCACGTCCCCATCTCGCTTTCTCCGTCCGTTTTATTTTATCCAGTCTTCAGACTAAACGCACGATGTCAAATCAAACGCTGTTGAAACGCAACACAAAAGACGGTCAGCGGAAATTGCAACTTAGTCCTTTCTTCCCAGAAATCACTATTGGTCACAGCTTGCTTGGTTCCATCGTCATTTTAACTCCTTACCTAACACATTAGTTTTTCGCTCCAGGTGTTGCAACAGAAGAGATTTATGGCCTGACAAGTACTTACTAATTCCTTACAACAACTTACACAAGAAACATATGAAAATAATTTATATTGGGCCCATGGCACAAGCAGCGTCCAATTATAACATATATGTGTTCCAGCGGCCACCAATAGCATTGCACAAAAAACGGCGCTGTCCGTGTTGGTTCTATCTTCCGACCTTGTACAGCTCCGACCATGAATGCAGCTATTCTATAACATGTCATACGTAAACGAGTATACTGGGGATTGAGTGTAAAAAAAAAATAATTATAACGATCGCTCTCTTTAAACTGCAGAATTTGGCCTGCTCGCAATTAGAAGCGGGGTATACTAACTTCATGTATTACGACAAATTCTCAAATAAATTCTAGGGAAGCCACGCAACGCGTAAAACTTACTGGATTTTTGGTTTTCATCCATATATGTTTTTTTTTGGTTCCTTTTTCATAGTCACAGTTGGCAATGTAAGCCAAATCAAATTAAAGAATTCAGTTTTAGAGTCCATTCTGGGTTGCTACTAACTTTTCTAAAGCCCTGCTAAAGTTCTACTTCAAGGATATCCCTCCGCCTCACGCAAACAAAGCTTAACCAAGTCTACAAAATTACACAAAAGCGACAATGCACCGCATCCGTGCGCACTGAGTTTAATAATATTTTGCATAAGAACTATTTATTATTAGTTGTTGCTAACATACCTATTGGCCCTCTGTTTTATTAGCATTAATTATAAATTGGATATTATAATTTATAGGTAAAATATAAGTAAAAACCTATTTATCCAAAAATAAGGTACTTTTATAATAACATAAGTATAAAACGCTTGTGATACGTGATATATTCAGGAAATAACCAAGCCCATCATACATGAGGTGGTTCTCCAAAGGTTTGATTCAAAAAGTGTGGAGAAACCGCGATTAGAGTGTACCGTACCATTGCCATTTAACTTCAAAAACTACTTATGTTACGTGTCACATGCCAGTTCACCACATATTTATATTTAGTCTATTCGCGTTTTCTTCACACTTTTTGGTTAAATTAACATTAACGTATACTTTATCACGCATTATAATATTTTATTTAAAAATTAATTTGAATAAAACCAATGAAAAGATGAATATTTGTAAAGACTAGTAATAAATAGTTCTTATGCAAAATATTATTACAGAGAGGGCGCAGGAATAAGGTGCGTTGCCCCTTTGTTGTAATTTGATAGACTCGATCAGTTACGTTTATTTTGCATTAGGCGGAGGAATATCCAGGTAAGTTACTCTATCGCTTGGTCTACATCCTACTCTATCGCCAAATTCAAACTCGCAGATTTTCGCACTTACCTAGGTCAATATTTGAGTAGGAGGGTCGTTACGTAAACATGTTTACCTCGAAATGTTTACGTTCGAACATCGATCGACGTCCAGCTCCGCGGCGACCTGTTAGTGTTGGAAGACTTGCCGAGGGCGAAGAGAAGAGAGGATGATGTTATTGACGTCTGATCGACCGATGAATTCACAAAATCTAACTTTGAGGCCACTGTTGTATTTCGCGTTAAAGTGACTTCCTAGCGAAATAATTTCTGTAAAACAATTTCTGTACGATAATTTCTCTACAATAAGTGTTACCGCGTGTACAAGTACTTCACTGAAACAAAATTTGGGTACTTGAGTTTTAGCATGGCACGAAAAAAATGTCTAGGATTGTCACTTTTTACTGTTGTCTTGTTAAACTCAATTTATAAAAATGGCCTTTTAAAAAAAAAACACGTTCAAAGTTTTTGCAAGTGCGAGGGCAAAAATACAAAGTGGCATTTGCTGTTCAAACCGTAGGCTTCCATTACGCGTATAATAATAATATTCCATTACTACAGATTTAATTTACAGAGAATCCGGCTGTAATCCAATCACAGTTACTTCGAACTTTCCTGAAACCCTGCTAAAGTTCTACTTCCAGGGTATTCCTTCGCCTCATGTAAAAAAAGAGCTTATCCGAGTCTAGAAAATTACACCAAAGGAACAAGGCACCGCATTTGTGCGCATTCAGTGTAATAACATTTTGCATAAGAACTATTTCTTACTAGGCATTGCCAACATATCTACTTTATTTCTGTCTCTATTCGTATTAATTATAAATGAAATCTTAAACTATATAAATAAAAGATTAGTAAATGTTCAATGTAACCAAAATAAGGTTATTTTTATGTTAACACAAGTATAAAACTGTTGTGATATATTGCACATTAAGCAAACGACTAAACACGTCGATAATGATTTTTCAAAGGTTCCAATTCAAAAAGTGTGAAGAAACCGCAAGTAGGCTATATATTATATAGTAAGTGCAAGTAAAAAACTTTTGATCGTGTCCATGAGGAGTTAGAAATTCTTACCACGTTTCTAAAACCACGCTCACTAAGATAAGCATGGGCGTCTGTCGCTTGGAATAGAAGTTGACCACGTGGTGCTATTTTCGCGCTTGAAGCCCAGAAGCACGGGAGCGATAAGGGCTACACTAACACGCGTAATCAAGTGCGTCATAGCCGTTATGCGCTCGAGGCACTGAAACCTGCCAGCAGTGTTATCGTCGCATTGCGTGCACTTGTGGGAATTTAAGCGGTGGCCCTATCATTGCAGTAATGGAAATTATGTAGGTAAGTTTAATTACAGGCTCCTATTGTTTCCCTCGTGAACGCGTAATATGTTTTACGATAAGGCAGTCTGAAAAAGCAGTTTTTTTACAATGTTGCAGAGCTCCAAAATAATATATGTAGCAAGCGTAATATCTAGTAATTTTGGCGGAGAAACTGACTGGCACGACCCCAATAAAGTTGGCTGCAATGTACAAGTAGTTCCCAGACTAAACGTCTAATAAAAAAAGTCGAGCTTAAATTTGTTTTCACCAAATTTATTTTATTTAGTTCTTGTTTGTTCTGTGCACACGAGAGTACGAATTAGGTGCATTATTAAACACACGATCCTCACATTTTCAAAATTTCACTCGATCGACGCATGAATAAAGTGATCACGTACAAAATAATGTTAATTTTACGTATGGCGGAAGAATACAAAGTAAGCAGAGAAGCAGATCATAAGTGGGGTTTTCAAAAGTCCTTAACTGGGGAAACGATACACGGCTCGACCTCAAAGCGCCGATGGGGCAGGACATTTTCTGACGTTTGGGAACTTTCATACCGTAATGTAAAACACGCAGAGGAAATGACGTAGCAGTTTCTTTGAGCTGGGCGTACCCAATCTCGGATTGAATGCACAAGTATGTGGGAAAAGACCTCGTGGGTGAGTGGAAATATTTGGGCGGCTCTTAACATCGAGGTCTTGAAAGCCGATGAGGGTTAAGTGAGGTGAGTATGAAGCAGTGTCGGAATGCAAGGGCGAGAAAAACGGGAGATCAGTAGATAAGTAAAACCGAAGCGGTGGCAACGGGATCTGGGAGTGGTGCCGTGGTGCCATCCGCCATGACGTCACAAGCTCGGCCGGCGGCCTCATTCATCTCCCCCCACCATCCCTAAAAACTATTTTAATAAAAAAATATAAACTATTGGCCCGCTACCTTAGATTTTTAATACTTATATCGGTTTAAAGTGTCACTGCAGATCAGAATCCCATTAAATAAAAAAAAAATTTATAAACAATTTTTAAATATATAAGTTTGCCACTTCGGGTACGTATTGATTCCTCCTTCTCCCTCACAAAATACATTTATTTTAAAAATCATTGCTTTTAAATTTAAATATATGTTTATAATTAAAAAATGTATAGACCTAAGTATCGAGTGTTATAGCAATCACCAACACCCAACCCCTCACCTCCCTTCACAATCCTTTAAANCCCCGCCCCCTCACCGTACTCGCCGTCCCACAACTACAATATTTATAGGTAAACGATGCATCAGAGCTCGTATATATTATTTTTCCAGTTGGGCCTGTATCATAAATCATAGTATTCCCACAGTTCCGCAAGTCAGGTTGTAAGCAAGCGAATATTTATAGGCATGTGCGATAATAATTTGCGATTTCTTAGGGCCAGGCTCGTGAAACTCAGTTTGCCAGCACCATTGCTAGCTCCAGGAAATCCCTACGACCATTTATAGACACAGTGATTAGCTAACTTAAAAATAATATTTGCTTCATAATGCTTTTATATCAAAATCTCATAACAGACTGGTTACGACATAGGTGCAATAAGAAAAGAATAATTCGTTTTCGATTTTTTCTAATTTATTAGAATTTATTTCTACAAAATTATTTGTGTCTGTCTGCATCCGTATAAACATCACCTTCAGTTCTAATTCGTTAAAAACGAAAATAACTATTTGGGCACTCGTGAATTTCATGCCGCCGTGCAGCAAGCTTGAAGGCAAAGTCCTTGCAGCAGAAGCGACACCGATATGCCACTGAGAGTTCCGTAGATGATATGCTAGCGGTCCCAGATGGTTCGGCTGTCGTCGTCACGTCGAAAGGAGCAGGAACCATGGTTGAAGCTGTCTTCGTCGAAAGAGATGTTGCTCCTGGTGATGAGTTGCCATGTTCGTCGTTCATACTGGTCGCAGCAGATTTCGGTAGAAAACCCCCGCCTACCTGCGGCATCGCTCGGTACGATCCCCACTTGCGACAAATCTGGGAGTGACCCGGCCGGGGATTGAACACGGTTCGCCTTGGTGGGAGGCGAGTGGTCTAACCGCTCAGCCACCGCGGCCCCTCATTTGTTGACGTTCCTGCACCTCTCACCCGCTGAGATCAACTAGCACGCAGTACGTTGTTCACTGGTTTCGAGACGCACGCTTGAAAAACGTACAGCGTGCATCAAAATAGTAATTATTTCATTCCCATATTAATTTATGGTCTCTGGTGTCGCAAATAAGGAATTTTTTATCAGTGCTGTACTTAACCTGACAAATAACTTTTTTTCGTTACCATAACCAATAAGCTGTGGACTTTGTGTTCGGTGATAAGTGATATGAATCAGCCTTAACGTAGAGCTGTAGCACGGTTTGCGAATCAGTTACTCCCAGGGTAACATTTTACAGCCGGTAAATCTAGTTCGAGTAATGGTTTCAGTACACATTTTATACATGCCAAACTATGCAGTTGTTCAAGTGCAGCTGGTTGCAAATGCACGTCTAAATTGGCAGGACGCCTACATAAAAGCTTAATGTAAATGCAAGTTTATATTTGAAAACACACTGCATCCTTTACTGTTTTATATTCATCTATCCTGTCTGTGTGGAAAATTTTACGGTTAACATGCATATTGTTAAACACTGCGTCGGATAAACTCAACCACACTATTTTCTTTATTTCAAACATAATGGTATTTTGCGCAATTTCTTTATATTTTATATTAAAATGGACCACCAAATGGAAACAAGGTAAAAGATAAATATGTCCGGTTTAATAGCAACTTACCTTAAAGGAGTGGCGTAACATCGGTAGCCAGAATGATACTATAGATAAAAAAAAAGAGCGCACGTTAAAATGCGCGTTACCTGCTTCCCGATAATTATGAGACATTATTCCAAAGGAAAATTAGACTATTTAATTATGCCATGGGAAAACAGCCCTAATAGTAGGAAGTTCTACTTGCCACGTATAATATGGAGTGTTCCTTTCCCGCCTTGAACAAACTGAAGAGCTTTATTTTGAGTGTGACGTAATGTCATTTGACATTCATGGCGACGACCGTTCACACGCAATAACAAGTAAAGAACGGCACATGTATGAGAGAGTGACGGAAACACACAGTCGAAAAGAAAATGGACCGCGGGGTCTTCCTGTGCGCACGGCCGGCCTCGCCATGCAATCTTCGCGCTTCCAACGGGAACACGACAATTCTCGCGGCTAGCGCCGTAGTTACCGCGTGCCGTTGTAGAACACCTCCTGGCCTGTCATGGGCGCCTGGTACCCCACCGCCCCGGATAGCGCGGGCACGCACCACTTTCCGCGCCTTGGGAGGGCGCGCAGCCCCATTCGACCCCTCAGAAGACCACACACACATCACCACCACCACCACCACCACTCTCACATTTGCCTCGAAGCGAACCGAACTTAACAACGGATTCCTACAGCGACGCGATGCGCGCAGCTTAGCTTAGCCACACACGCTACAAGAATTCTTTTTTACACGTAGCACGACAATAGACGGAACAAATCCAATAAATTCTGGAAAGCGGCAGCGCAGCAGAACCCGTTGCGATGCACAGAAAAAGTTTCACCAAATTGTTTCACTTGCTGAGACCGTGTTCCAATAGGAATTTCCCTACTTTTTTTTTCTGAATGTATAGCATGATAACATTTTAAGACTCGCGCTGTGATCCTTTATTTGTGCGTGTACAACTCGAGAAACGCATTTCAAAATAGGCTACGGTTTGGGCGGGAAAACGGACACCGTGCCTGTTGACGACCAACTTTGTTGAACGTATCTAGAATTGTTGAGACAGATCTCATGAATAAGTGGGTGTAATACGACCATTGCACATGTTCAATGGCATAACAATTTATCAACAAAAAATTGTTTGAAAAGTTGAAATATTTAATCAAATATTTCATGGCGTGGCGTGGTATGGTACGTCCACTCAATGGTGTCGCACTTTTTTCTTGTAATTTGTTACCTGTTTGGAGAAGCAACTTGCCAAAAATTCGCTGATTGTAAAGTCGGTAACAAATAAATTACTGAAATACCGATTTAATAGATAACATATTTCTTATATCTTATTTCCTTGGGAACCAGTTAGCATCTGGAGGTTAAAAAAGTGCGCCAACCAAATATGAAAAACAAAACAATTTTAGAAACAAACTATTTAATTTTCCGTATACAAACAATTAATTTAGTTGCACCAAACGAAGTTTCTTTTTTCAACCTTACATGTGTTGAGCTACGTTTCTGTTTTAACCGCACGGCTTAAACTTCAAAGGCTCTATATATTTGGCGAACACTGTGTTAACTGTAAGAAACTCCAGCGAAGACATAAAGTAGAGTTCGTACCAAGGATTGTGGTAGCTAGAGAAGAAATCAGCAATTATTTAATTTCCTCCCCCTCCCCCTCCAATCAAACTCCGACAGCTTGCGCAGCTCTTTCGCAGTTCGGTGGGACCTTCGGCATGCATGACGGGTAAAGTGCATGCTTGGAAAGCACAATTCAGTTCTGGATACAAAGATATAATTTATAATGGCCCTCATCCTATTACTATCAGTGAGCGCGATATTTAATGCCAATCTGATTTATAGTTAATGGTTCTTATCACTGTCTTTATATACAGATACAAGTCACTTAATTCTCACTTGTGATTTGCACATTTACGATCAAATTATCTGCTGCCATCATTTTTGGAAGGACGGAATGTCTACCATTCATGCATAAGTCCCACCCACTCCCCCACGGTCCAGCTGGCCACACTACAATACGCACAAACACAAACACACACACGTACAGGCATTCACACACACTCTCACACTCACACAAACACACACTATCTCTCTCTTTCTACTCTCGATGCTCGCAGGCTACATTCGCTGCACAACAAAAGGGAATGCCCGTACTGTCGACTCAAAGGCATATCGCGGCTAATATTCGATGTTTCAGGGGGAAACGGACATAGGTTGTAGACAGGGCTACCTGTTCTTTCGCGAAAAAATTTCCGCAAAGGCTAGACTTTAATATTCTTATGTGCACACTTGCAGTCTTCCCTTGGTTATTGGCCGCCTGTCTTTGTGTAAAGAGAGTCTGCTACATGAGTGAGTCAATCAGAATTAAGTTTCTCCGATGATGACCGTCCCTGATTCGTGGGCAGACAGGACGCGTAACAATTCAAATGATCCAATCACCAGAATGGTTCTGAACTAAAGTGTTTCGGAACACAACTTGTCCTGAAATCTTTTCGCGAAAAACAGGTGACCCTAGTTATAGAGCGTCTCTCTTGCACTGCAGTGTGCGGTGTAAAGGACATTCACAATCTCTTTCCAATACATGATTTCTGTCGTTAATGCTTTCCTTTGTTCTGCGTGCATTGCCTGGTAAGTTATCTTTTTTCCAGCCTCAAAAATGCCATTTTCATCGCGTGCGCGCCATACGATCACAATGATAGGGTTTCTCACAGGTTTCAAAGGAGCCGCTCAGCTTTGCGTCGCAGGATTGGATTCTTTTAAGAGTTGTCAGGGAAGTAAACAGATCAAATTCTCTTAATCAGGCCATTTCCTTCGGCACCCATTTGTTACTCAGCCTGCCAGTTACGTCGCAAAGCTGGGAGTAATTTGGCAACAGTGCGCGCCATTCACACTGCACTGCAATCTAAGAGTGGGACGGCCTATAGGATAGAATGGACCACTCTGAAGGGAATACATCAATAAACATATGCTCAACTCGCAAAGGTGTCCGAGATACAGCTATGTGGAACTAACAGAAATGGGAACGGTACAACTGATAGTAAATGATCAGATCGTTACGTGTTGGGTATTGAGTAAATTCCCTTTACAACACACACTCAAACAAGGCACCGCCAACTTCAATGCATTTTGCAGCTCGTGTAGTCAGATGCTGTGTTGCTAATTCAAGTGGCCAGCATGGCAAACGCCACGGAGGGAATCTGGCCCTTCCCTAACTCTTCCTTGTTAAGTAAGCACTTTCCTGTTTTTTTTTTCTCTTTGTTCTTCAGCCGCAACCTTCTCTTACTTGCCGCTAAACTTACTTTTATAGTTGTTCAAATTTAATAGCAGATTAAATGTGATGTGTAGTGTGAAGAAAAGTCAATGTTTGTGTATATTATTAGATGTGCTGTTACTTAGTAATCTAAGCTGAGCTCACAAACCCCTTCTAAATCAACAAAAAATCGGCGACCTTGGTGGTTTCTGAGCTCTGATGGACCCGACTGTATACAACATACAGAACTCCTAGAATTGTATACACATTACCAAAATTATCAAACATTGTAAAATATGTTGCATATAAAATAATAATTCTTAAATTTTGTAACACTGTAATATGCACTAACATGCATAAAATATTTTGCTAGAATCTACTTTTTTTAATGTTTAAAAAATCTACAAAATCTTTTTAAACCAAAATTTAAGCATATTTTCATTCTGGATGCTTGGAAAACACACTTCGCAAATTAATTTCGAACAAGCAAGATTATTATAACAATTTTTCTGCTGTATGTGATATAAAATAAGTGATAATATTTGTAATAACTGATTTTTTTGCACGCCCATTTCAGCTACGAAATTAATAATTTTTATAGCTGAAATGAATGTACATAAATATCAATCATCAAAAATATTTGTATCATTAATACCAATATTTTATTGCATACAACCATAGTATACGCAGATTTCAGCAAAAAATATTACAGTGTTACAAAATACAGAATGTTCGGAAACTCAGTGCCCAAACTCCAGACATAGTTATTTGGGACCAAATGTAATACATAATCCCTATACACTCACATACGGAAAGGTATTTTNCCAAACTCCAGACATAGTTATTTGGGACCAAATGTAATACATAATCCCTATACACTCACATACGGAAAGGTATTTTTATATAATTTAATTGTGTTCAAAGTTGTGGTGTGCAACGCCTGGAGAACAATGCGTGTGGGATAAGTTGCGTNTTTTTATATAATTTAATTGTGTTCAAAGTTGTGGTGTGCAACGCCTGGAGAACAATGCGTGTGGGATAAGTTGCGTAGGAAGTAGGCGCGCGATGCTTCATATGCAATAAATTAGTGCCGTGCGCCTACGCCCTATGCAAAATGTATTACACGCACATGATCGCACAGTCTTATTCTCCAGGCGTTATACGCCGCAACTTTCCGGATGTAAGTGTATAGAGGTTTTGAATTACACTTGGTCCCAAGTAACTATGTCTGAAGCTTGGGCACTGAGTTTCCAAACATTCTGTATATGAATTCTTCTTTCATATGCGTGTACTACTTTTTAATTTGTTCTGCATGTGGTACAGTCGGGTACAGTCCTACACAGAAAACAACATTCCTCCTACCTCCCTTGTGCTAGGTTCTGGAAGCAGAATGTTGTATGTGACTGGTTACACCATGCTGTAAAACTTTCTACGGTGTTTGACCAACCCTCTGGCAAGTACACCTATGAGTACTGAATGGCGACCGGAGTTGGCGATACACGCGCCAGTTTGGCTTCTGTATGTTTACGTATTCCGTGCGTCGCCATGCAGCGGTGTTTGTCGCGCAGAGGTATTGAGTAACATCAGAGAGAGAGAGAAAGTGTGCGTGTGTGTGTGTGTGTGTGAAGACGTCAAGAACTGCGTCAAGCGGTTGGCTGAGCAAGCTTGCCTGCGCGCGCGTGGCCACACACACACACACACGCAACCACACGGCATATGCGTCGGATGGAGACAGACTGGATACGGGCCAGCGTTTATCAATGATCAAACAGCACGGCGACATGCACAAGGCTTGTTGTTGTGTCAACTCTCAAACGTCTTCCAAGGCTGAATGTTGACATGCGTTACTAGTTACTAGGGTGAGTGATACTTGTACAGAACACTGGGGAACACACCCGTCTTGTCTATTGTGTTCTCGGTACCCAGTAGCTCTGTTCCCAAATTACTTCAGTATGCTGTTCACAAAAAGTTCATTCATTATTTTATATTTGTACGAAATTCCATTCAATTTGAAGACATTACTTGTAAATACTGCGTCCCCGCGTAAGAGAGAAAAAAAAGAGTTTTTGTATTATGGCATATCGAAATCACAATTTTTATGTTTTGGGGACGCATAAATAAAATAGACGAAAACATATACTTTAATAAAGGTGACCGAAATGTCACGTCATTAATTCATTTTAAAGTATGCCTGGTAAATTTTATTTTACAAGAAATCACAGACTACTACAAACGAAAAATATGTAAAAATGTTCCTATTTAAGCAATTTCTAAAAATTGCAAAAATATTTCATAGCGCAAATTTAAANACGAAAAATATGTAAAAATGTTCCTATTTAAGCAATTTCTAAAAATTGCAAAAATATTTCATAGCGCAAATTTAAATATTTTTTTAAGTAGCTCATTGCATCTTGTTTCAATGTCAATTATCTAATTTCGGTAAGTGAGTAAGTTTTTATTATCTGCATGTCCCAAAAACACTAAAATTGTGATTTTGGCATGCTATTGTGCAAAAATTTTTATGCGAGAAAACGGTGCTTGTAAGTAATATCTACAAGCTGAACACTATTGCAAACAAATATAAAATTATGANATTTTATGCGAGAAAACGGTGCTTGTAAGTAATATCTACAAGCTGAACACTATTGCAAACAAATATAAAATTATGAACTTTTTTAGTAACAGGCGCCCTCAAGAGTACTGTGATCCCGTTCAGCACGTTTCCACTTTGCCCCGATGCGAACTGCACATAAAGAACACTTGCATTTTATTTTTCCGCTCACGAATTGAAAATGTAATCTACTGTGCGCGCCACAAGTCGTGGCAATCGCCTCTCTAGATGCCTGCGCTTGGGCAGTCGGCACGGCCCGGCTAGCGGCAGCTGATGTTAGTGACGGCCCGGCTGTGTACCAACTGTTAAAAAAATATTCGCGCGCCACGGCAAACGCTGAACTGATTATACGGAGACTAGTGTTTTTAGCACGGCATCGAACTGCGCGCGCAGCTACCTCCCTCCTCGAACCCCCCACTCCGGTCGCTCACCATTATTCACCCGCCAGCAGTTGTGGCACTAAAGGTGGGTTTACGATTAAATACTGAAGAATTGAGACTTGTACTTATGACTTGTTAAGTACATGGAAAACTGCAACTGTTTAGTCTAGCCAATCAGAATCGTAGAAGACAAAATCAGCCAACATAACCTGAAAAAAATGGACGAGAAGATTATTTACATATATTTAATTGTTTGTGGTTGCTGATTGTGCAATCGTTTAGAAAAACTCGTGATATCTTATAGAAGGGGAAGCTGATGCCATTTGGGCATTTACGTAAATAAATCTGAAAAGGTTAATTAAAGCGAATTCGATAACCTCTTCCAAATAAATAAAAAAATGACCACGAACTGTTCTTTGAATAAAGAGGATACTGTCTCTTGATTACAATAATTCATCACACACGATTTCCCGATACGGCATAACCTAAATCCAAGATGTAAATACAGTTTCTCGCTAACAACAACTGTCATTGTGCTTTGATTGGCTACTTCGTCTTGACTTGCACTTAAGATATAAAATATAACGACATTTTAAGTCAAGCCAAGAGCACACACTGCAGTCATAAACAAAAATGCCCTTTAAAACATGGGTTCATATTCTAAGCACAATGCTTAAGGTTTCTGTTAAGTCAATCGTAAACCCACCCTAAGAGTACATGCCTGGGCGAATGGTTGTAATGGTAGTTTTCAGCATATTTTTATTGTATACGAACAACTGTATACTTATAAACACTGCTACTCTTTCTCTCTAATAAACGCTCCTAGGGCATGGTGGTAGCGTTTTCCTTTCCCTCTGTCCCGATCCATCTATATTGAGAGGCACGGGGAAACTACTAGGGTGGCTTTTTCACCGGTACACGAATCGCTTTTTTGCACGCACCTTCCTTGTTTGGCGAATCTCTCACACGAATTAATACAGCGACAAATAACCACAGAAATGGCTAAGAGCTTGTCGCATACCCCAGTTCCATCGGATTGTCTGTTACGCCCTTATTGCACGGAACTCNGGCGAATCTCTCACACGAATTAATACAGCGACAAATAACCACAGAAATGGCTAAGAGCTTGTCGCATACCCCAGTTCCATCGGATTGTCTGTTACGCCCTTATTGCACGGAACTCATTGCAGNATGGCTAAGAGCTTGTCGCATACCCCAGTTCCATCGGATTGTCTGTTACGCCCTTATTGCACGGAACTCATTGCAGGGGTGGGTTAGAAAGGCATCCTTTAGCCAGGCTGCTTGCTGGAATTTCTTGGAAAGGAGTGACGCGCCAAAAACAGCATTACTGTATTACAATTCCAACATTGCTGTTTGTTTCGATCATAGATCAGAATAGAAAGATGATTGCATCATTTCTTGTGAATCTACTGGTAAGGGCTAAGTGGGCATTAATGGTTATTATTAACTGTAGAAAGTTAAAACAAACTTTANTCTTGTGAATCTACTGGTAAGGGCTAAGTGGGCATTAATGGTTATTATTAACTGTAGAAAGTTAAAACAAACTTTACAGCATTGTTCAACACTGTTCAAAACTATTTTTTTTTAGATAAAATATGAAATTTATTTTCTTGGTTTTAGTATTCCGACTAAAAAAAAGTCACCTGCGACGAAGTAAACTTCCGAAGTAAAGAAACTAAAAGTTGGAAAGAAGACACTGTTACCCAAAACTGCAACTATCACGAAACGGACAAGGAGGTTGTTCGAAATAAATTAGTACATGACTACACAAAACAAAACGGCTAAATAGCCCAGCAGAGAAAAAAAAAATAGCCGAAGGCTAGTCCATGTGTGTATATACAATATATATGTATAACGATATATATATATATATATATATATATATATCCGGATTGCCATGCAAGAGGTTCTATGCTCGAATCCCGGGTAAATCATGGTGTGAAATTTGTGTTCAATTTGTCTGGTGCTTTTTACCAGTATACAAAATATTTCAAAAACAAATTTTACATAAATTTAAAAAAAAATAAGAGAATTATCTGCGCCTACGAAAAGAAAGTCTGGGTACAAACATTTCTTCACCTAAAAATTTTAAATTGAAAATATTTACTCATATTAATGCACAAAAAATTACATTTCCTTTATAATCGCACTACAAGTATGCACCGAAACTTGTTATGCCTTCTCTCATTTTTGTTTGGGAGCAGGGTTTCCAACCACAGCTGCGGACAGCGTCGGCCATCTGTGCTGACGCACTCAATATTTCACGGGACTGTGTGTTGGTATTAACATGTGGCGGTACATCTGTCAAATGATAACGCAGGTGTCCTAAGGCCAGCTCAGCGAGGACAGAAACCTCGCGTGGAGCANTGGCGGTACATCTGTCAAATGATAACGCAGGTGTCCTAAGGCCAGCTCAGCGAGGACAGAAACCTCGCGTGGAGCAGAAGGGCAAAAGCTGGAGGTGCGGAGAGCCGGACATGTTCCGGAAAACATGGCTTGATCCAGACACTCAGTATGTGTAGGGACTGCGAAAGCACGGCCTGTCGATCCTTTTGGATTGAGGAGTTTTCAGCAGGAGGTGTCAGAAAAGTTACCACATATTAGCCTTACATTATTCATAGTGTCACTTAAACTCCCCTCCCACATCCGCTAACAGTTGAGCCGGTTGCAGATACTGTGGGTTGCTTTTAAAGTTGTAATATTTATAATAAAGTTCGCAGGCTTTCACGGCCGTTGTCTGAAAAATCTTGACTTCTGGGTAGTAGCCACGTAACTGTCGTTTTCCTCCCCGACGTTTTGTTGGAAGAATCACAGCCTCAGTCTTCAGGGCGAAGCAGCAGCAGCGATAAATGTTACCTTGTTATAATATTTCTGTTAAGTTTTTTCGCGCTATTTTTTGCAGGCTTCCATAGTCGGATTTCATACAGGAAAAAAAGCTGTTTCCGTAATGGTGAAACAAATACTGTAACATTGTGCAGTCGTGCCAGTAATTCTGCAATATCGGTCAAAGAACACACGCGATCTTAAAATGATAGCGGAAGTTCCAAAGCGATGGACGTGGACACTATTTTTTTTTATGTCTTTCTGAGTAGTGAGGAAATGTATGGTGTGAAATATGGTGATTTGGTAGCCGACAGCGACTCCGGCGTCAATTCGAATATTTTGCTTACAGGCCATTTGAGCACATGACCGCGGAGAAAATAGGATGCTTCAATGATTCGCTATGTAGTTATTAGAGACTCGGACATTCCGCGAGTTAATTTGAGGACAGGCTAGACTTCAAACACATGCATACTTGACATTCTTCCCAATTGAATCGCAGTTTGTAAGTCACGTCCTGGATGAATCTGAGCAAATAACTAACCTGCAATAAATAGACGGCCGAATCCCGTTTTACCTGGTCTGGGGTTCAACTGGAGCAACAGCCAATAAACAACTAAGCGAGCCCCCGAGTACATAAAGGGTTGTGGAATCTAGCTTGCTCCGTAATTAATCCGCGAAATTCCCGGGTTTCTAGTAGTTATGCAAAGAAAAAAAAACTCAGTAGGCTCGGCAAAATCATGCTTCGGAAGTAGAGTGGAGAGAATATTCTTTGTTTGCGCAGTGCATACAAAAACAGCTAACTATAGGTCACACGGAAAATGAATGGCCACGCATTCAAAAATTTCAGGAGTTTAAGAAAAATATATACAATTGAGCCAGCCCCACATTCGGTGACCACGCTGCAGCGATTACTTCTGTATTAGATCTGATAACGAAGAAGTCGATTTCGTTCCTGATCAAAAAAGAAAAAGCTGGCTATTTTAGCGTTCTATACAGAAACTCGTCGATATTGTTGCAGATAAAAACACAATTGATGCTTTAAAATTTTTAACAGCAATGTCGTAGAGCAATATTTTATTATGTATCGAAAGTGATCGGAAGGAAAATAATGAATTACACACAAAGAATGGCACGCCAAGCTAGATGCACAGCAGGAGTGTGGTTCCCTACGGTACGCAAAGACCAATCAGCACTGCATAAAACGACGTACAAAAGTTGCCAAACTCGTGGAGTTGAAGAAACTTCGAGCTGCACAGAGTTAAGGATGCATGGTTTTCAGAGGATGAAAGAAGTTCGCTTAAAAACACTGAGATTGCTGTCCCAACGCTCAAAAACCTGATGTGCCAGACACTATTCGTAAAGGAGGCGGGGAAAGTTTTTACTAGTCTTGCCAAAATAGAAACGGAAAATAAGAGAAATTAAATAGAAACGAAAAATAAGAGAAATTGAACATGAAAGAGGACTGCAAAGGAACTCGTGGAAGTGGATGGAAGAACGATGGAAACTCCTAACAGCTTCAGTTTATGTCACGATCTGATTGAGAAAACCTCAATCAAGTTGTTGGGCCAAGCCCCCTTTTCTCTTCTACTAGTCTACAAGCAAGAACTACGCGACACTTTAATTAAAAAAAGCTGGAATAAATTCCATATAAGTACATGGTGTATGAAATGTATAATATAGGCTGTTAAGACAAATTTTGGACGAAGAATACAAATGAAATAGGGTGATATAAGCTCCACCGATCGAATACCGACCTGTGTGGATCATTTTTAGTCATACTTGTACATGATATTCTTTCAGTTTACCTAGTGCTGTTTANGACAAATTTTGGACGAAGAATACAAATGAAATAGGGGGGTGATATAAGCTCCACCGTTCGAATACCGACCTGTGTGGATCATTTTTAGTCATACTTGTACATGATATTCTTTCAGTTTACCTAGTGCTGTTTNATCGAATACCGACCTGTGTGGATCATTTTTAGTCATACTTGTACATGATATTCTTTCAGTTTACCTAGTGCTGTTTAACGGTCACTTAAAGTTGGTGAAAACAGTCCGCATCATTAAGTGCCACTTACTGAGGAAGCCAGTAAGACGCAAGGCTTGTTCGCAGAACCTCGCGCAGCTAATCAGACATCAAAAGAACCACCACGAGTCACTTCGCCTCTGTGTACTTCTCTACTCTGTGTTACAGTGTGGTACAAGTGAGTTTTTTTGAGGCCCTAGTTATTTTTTCCTTTCAGCCATATTTTATACTATAACCACTTTTTTGAATAAACATAACCATGTAAGTAACAAACAAAGTATGTTTATTCCACCGCATCAGGAAATTAACGTCTAAGGACAAAATACAATATATTTATTGGCTATTATTCCAAATGAGAGAACTTTCAAAAGGGCTCACTTTACCGTGAACAACCTACATCATTGAATCCACATCATGTACAACGCTCCATATAAAAATAGACCATTGTGACTGATAGTGTTAAACCATGTTAAGTGGTATATGTTTTTTCACTGATTTTTTATTTCGTTTTTATAGATTTCAAGTTAAAAAACACATGCATTTCAGGTACATACTGTATAAGTCAGATAACCGTTAAGGTTTAACGGCAATTAATCAGTTACCGCTGCCGTAATCACACGTGAGATTATCAGTGTCCCGGCACCATGAAGGAGAAAGTTATCGGCTGGATCGATTTTTAATCTCGTAGTAAGCCCTCAAACTAATTACACAGGGCTAAGCAAGTCCTGCCAGATGCATTGTGGACTCAAGTTTAAGTGCATCCATCCCGCAGTGTACAGTACCCGCCAACTAAAACATTACTGGGTTATGTACACAATTGGTACACTGGGTAAGAATGGGTTAAGCGAAAGACACGCCCAGCAGCAGGAGAAACAAAAGGCAGGGGAGATAGAGGGGAGAACGAGAGAGGGTGAGAGAGAGGGAGAGAGAAAGAGGGAGAGAGAAAGAGGGAGAGAGAGAGAGAGAGAGAGAGAGAGAGAGAGAGGGAGACCGGGAGCTACTTTTACGTCAACGCACTTGAGCATGACATTTGCGGATGGAAGCTACAGTCGGTTCACGACTGAAAGAAACTTNCTACTTTTACGTCAACGCACTTGAGCATGACATTTGCGGATGGAAGCTACAGTCGGTTCACGACTGAAAGAAACTTCTGAAAATCAACCTTTGAAAAAACACCCTAGCCGTTAGCGACATGCATATAACATTACAAACAGCGGCGAGCGCGGATACAGTTATGCCGTTAGGTTGCCAACACAAAGAGAGGAAATAGTTCCAAAGTTTTAACGTAATTGTTAATTTATCGCTTACAAATGGGTGTC